>SNVD02013873.1:0-83819 GCA_013180625.2 Boswellia sacra
TTAACAGTCCACCACGAATTAAACGACATCGTTTTGACTAGTGATATTCACATTACAAAACCACTCAGCGCCATAAATTTCCACAACTCATCCCAAATGCCTTCGGACTGTAGCACTCAATCAAAGAATCCCTCGTCAAAGAGAAGGTCACGAATTCACCCTCAAATTCCGACTCTCACCCTTCAATCATTACATGAAATAAATTGATGTAGCTTTGCTCTCATACCTCCGCTTGATGTAGCAAGCATACTAACTTAAAAGACTAAGCTAGAAAGTTAATGCGTTGTAAGTTGTCATACAGGCCTGTACCACGCCAATATGGGATTCTGCCACTTAGAAAGCTCACTCAAAAGTTAATGGGTTACAGAGGTCTAGTAGTCATAAACTGCCATATAAGCCTGTGCGAGGCTAATGTGCGATTCTAGGCCCTACATCATAAATTCTCTATATAACTAGCAATTATTTTTAATAATACAATTATATAACTAGTAATTATATATATTTCAAGCACACAATTCGAACAAATTACTTCTAAAAAAACCCTAATAGTTGATAATTTTGATTATGACTTTTAGCATGATATATACAAAGAGTAGGTGTACGGATAATATTTTACACGACTAAATTTGTATCAGAAAGCAACTTAATTTGATGGGTTTATTAATCAACAAAGGCCGCAAGAATTTCTGGAAGACATTTAGATTGCTTGCTGTCATCACTTGGTCTCCTTGTGTTGACATCTGAATCGGCTGTGCACTCCTTTATATATTGGAAAATCAGTGATGTGCAGCACAAGTTGACTGAAGCAATGATTATTAGTATCTTGAAATACTCCTCTAGGTAATGGTCGTCAACGCCATAGATTTTACTGCGTCCATAAAGAATTAAGGGATTACCGAAATTTCCAAGTCCAATCACAAAATTATTTATTGCTGATAGATGGTGCTTCCTTGTTTCAGGGAACAGATCAACCATGTAGTCATCCAGTCCATCTTGAGCAAGTCCTTCCATAAAACCCAAAAAACAGAACTGTGGAACAAGCCAAAAGATGCTCATTTCTGACGAATCAACATAAATAATATCATGAGGCTTTCGGACACGAATTCCCTCAGCCCGCCATGCAACAATAAAGCAAGGCACAGAGAGCATCATTCCAAGCCACATTCTCATTAATTTGGCCTTTCCCTGTTTAGATTTTGGAAGCCATTTTACAAATAACTCAGAGCACAAAGAGATCATTTTACATGATACAGATTGAATTATGACTAGGGAAGGAAGATATTTCCTATGAATCATCATCCTTCCTCCCTGTAAAGGAAAAAAGATCTTCCCTCCTGATAGAAACATACCAAACAAAACGAAGGTAGACCACATGCAACCCATCTTTCGAATATATATTTTTAATTCCCCACCATGTGCTGTTTCTCCTTGTTCTGGACTAGTACCGGAATCTCTATCCTGCTTTCTGTTATTCATATAACATAATAAATTAATTTAATATGGCCAAAATTAGCTGTAACTAAATCAGACAAGGAGAGGGAGAGTACCTGATGAGCCTTTTGATTTCAACTTGGAAGGCCTTAAGATTACGGGGAATACCAGTGAAAAGGCTGCCAATGGCAGGTAGTTCTCCAGAACGGTAGAACAAAAGAGTACTGCACAAGATAAGACTACTGCTCGCAGTCGCACATAACGGGACTACAAGTAAAAGTTTCCGTTCAACCAAACGGTAGGTCACTAACGCAGCAACTGCACTAAAAGTCCAGACAATACGGCACCATACATTTTTTCGGGCTATGACTCGATCCTCGACTAAGTTTGCTGGATCTGGTTCACATTTTTTGAATTGTTCGACAATAAATTCTCCTATAACAGGTTGAACTCCAGCATGAGCGAGTGCTAATAGCAGAATCCCGGTTATGTCGTATGCAAACGCTAATTTTGCATCGCTTTCAGTCCCCGAAAGGTATAATTGCTTCAAAACGTGCAACAACAATTTCAAACCCTGCAACAACAATTAATTAATGCGTTGATTAATTAATTAAACTATAATTATTAAGATGAGAAATCCTTAACGTTAACCAGAGTCAATATCTCTGGTACTTTCCACCAAGCCTTGGTTGTTAACATATATCAAAGTGTAGTACTTACAAAACAATAGCAGAGAGTCGAAACTATGATAACTAGGAGACAACTCAATAGGGATTTTGACATGAATTTCAAAACAACAAGCTCTAGTAAAGCTGATGCCGCCTGCAGAATCATTGTAAATATTGCGGCATTCATGAAATCCTTCTCCACAATAATAACCTTTGAAGGATCAATGAAATATGCTGTCGATAAACGCAATATTAAATAATCTATTAACTTGTCGCTGAACAAAAACCCTGAAAATTAATTAATTAATTAAAAAGTCAGTAGTGGGGCATTTAATCAAACAAATATCTATCTTTGAACAGCAATGGATTATCATCATCAAATTGAAGTAATAGATATTTTACAGTTCATGATGAGCATTGGACAAAATCATCTACAAAAGAGAACAACTTTTTTTTTCTACACTACTTTACCAAAATTATTTATTTACTCTTGACATACCAAAAAAAAAATAAATTTAAAACTTTTGAAGTTACATATCTAAGATAGGATAAGGCAATAATCTAAAATTTGAGCATTCAACTATCTTAAATTTGAGTAAATATAATCAAATGTCTAAGCTAAAAAGACTAGTCTATTGAGCGGAGAGACTAACCTTGTTAGGATATAAATATGAAAACTTAATTTAGGCCATCATTGTTGTTTGTATATTAGCGAAGCAACACTCACTAATGCTGGCTAGCCTTCCCGTCTTGTTCAAGCACGATTCATGAATTACTGTGATTCATAATTTTATTCATTACCTCTCTCCTTTATTTGAATTTTTTTTTAATATAATTACCTCTAAAGTTTATGGTCATAGTAACAACTTTTTCTTCTGTAATAAAAAATATATATAAGGGATATGATATTTTAACTTCAATTTTCTGTTAACTTAAAACTAGACATCAATTAATAGTCATTAATCTGAACTAATTCAATAATTGTAATTAAAAATAAAAATTTTACATTAACTTATTTTATATATATATATCCTTAGAATTGGATATCACAATGGAAAGTATTTGGGTTGGAATGAAAAATAACTACTAGTTAATTTTCACCTTCCCACCATTGACATTGTAGAAAATCAAGAGCCATATATATACCAGTGTAAAAAATTTGAGTTAAAAATATAAATTCAAAATAATTTAAATCAAATTTTTTTCTTACTTAAAACTAGAGTTAACCTTTTAATTGCTCATCTAATAGTTGAGATAAGTTGTCATAATTAAAAGCAATATTTTAACCTTGAATTTTGATAAGGAATGAGGTTCCTCAAGTTAAAAGAAAGGGAGCAAGATATAGACAGAGGAAATAGAAAAATCAATAGAAGAAATATGAGAGAGAAAATAATCTTTCTACTAAAAGATAAAAAATCAATATAACAAAGTCTTTCTAAATAACATAATTAAAGACTCATATTTATAGAACCTTAAAATATAGTTCTACTAGAAAATAAAATCTCATTAGAAAATAGAATCTCAATCATAGTTTAACTAGAAAGTATCGAAAAAAAATTAGTAATCTATTAATTAGAAAAATAACTCAAATTAGTATTACTCCTAATTTAGGAAGTCAAAATCCTTAATAATAGTCAAAATCTTTAATTTCTTAAAATCCCTAAAATCTAATTAAAATTTTCTAATTTATTCCTAATATTTCCTACATCAAATTTCAATTGGATGTTTGACATGAATGATTATAAATTTCAGTTATCTCTAAGTTAACTGGTGAGAATCAAGTCTTTCATTTTAGCATTGAACTATACCCAAGCTTTTAGAAATTCTATCACTCACTACTCTATTTGCCTTATATTCTAATGCCATTTGTTTGAGTTAATGCTTAAATTTTATAAGAAGACTACATGATAATATTTTGGCAAATTGATTATCTAATCTCTATATATCAGCAAGTCTGATAAAAGAAACAACAAGTAGCATCACACTCTGAAATTGTTTGATGACTTTGATCACAAGATGACATAAAACTGAAAGAAAACTCGAAAAATAAGAATAAAATAGGCAGCACGCAATTTAAACTGCAATCAGGAATATTGAGCTTACGAGAAAATCTTTCCTACAGCGGATGCACCACGTGACTGGACTGATATGGTGCATCCACCCAATGGGAAGTTTAGAAACGTGAGAGACAAGGACTGCAAAATCTACTGTTCATCCCACTTTTCTAATTTCCTATAGGGCGGATGCATCATATTAGTCCAGCCACGCGGTAAATCTGCTGCACGGAAGTCTTTCTCTAGCTTACATAAAGTTAAGAAATAATAGATATACATGTATACCAAAAAACTTAATGAATAAACGTGTAGAACAAAAAGCTATAGATTTCTTAAGTACTCTGATCATGGCCGCGCCTTGAATCATGCATGTGATTTGAGATCGAAGCGTAAGCGAGAAACAGAGAAGATATTACAAGTAAGAGTCGTTTTGACTTCTAATGGTGCTCGATTTTGGTTTTTCTTAGACTTATTAATTATTTACGCTTTACCAACTAACAAAAAAAAAAAAAACCCAGAGAGAGAGAGAGAGAGAGAGCAAAAGGGCGACGATCAAGAGTAACTAGCTAATTTACATATGAGGTGAACGGAAACAATAATGTAATCAATCAAATGCTGAGCAAAGAAAAGAGAGAGAATGGTTTTGGTTAGCCAATAATTAATGTTACATTTATACCTGAGGCAAAGAAGACGGCTTTAGAGAAACAGAAGTAATAGCCAACACGGGATCTGAACTCGCTCCAGATGTTCGAAAATCCTGCGGTTTCGGACAAAGAATTACTCGAATTCATTTGGTTGTTGCAGAGAGGAAATCAAACTTCCCAAGTTGTTTGTTTTTCTTTGTTTAAGAGGTTAGAAGATTATCGGATAATTCCAGAGATATAGGGAAATTATGACAAGGAAGCAAAGACGCTGGGTGGTTTCTAAGATGCTACCTTCAAGTCTTTATTTTCTGTTATGGACTTCCCATCCTCCTTTACTTTCAGTATGTTTTAATAAGAAAGTGTGAAAGACAACAGTTGCCTACTATTTATTATATATAAGTAGAATTAAAGTTTTCAAAATTAAAGAAAAGCGAAAGTGCCTACGACTTACAAAGTCAAACTTTTCAAAATGGGTCGAGTCAATGTTAGGGAAAACACCAGAAAACCCCTCTACTTGTCAAGAGTATCATCAAAACCCCAGCCGTTTATTATTTTCCGTTGGAACGAACTCATAATATTGTAATGTCATTTATACCCTTATAACAATATCGTAATATCTTCTATATCCTTATCTCTAAAGTGAAACGCCATATACCTTTTATGTTTTAAAAGATTAGAAATTTGTAGATGTTAGGAGTTGAACTATATTGATAAGTTACAAAAAATGGGCTCAACCACCAAGCTATCGAAAATTTGATTTTTAATAAACAAAATTATTTAACCTATTTAAACATTTACTAAAGCAACCCACACAATAGGACTCAATTTTAATAACACCTAAATTGCACCAAACTCAAATCCAAATGACACAATTTCAATCAAAATCTAAGCAATCTGATTTTTTTTTTTGTAGAAAATAGAAACTTAATCAAAATAAAAAATAAAATCGATATCAAAATAAGAAAATAAAATCTATATCAAATAAATTTATTTTAATTTAAAAATAATAGAGTAATATTAGGTGGGTATAATTTTACATCTAGTATAAATATTTTTATTAATTTTGTTTTAAAATGATAGAAAACTCCACTAGCAACAGTTTGCATAAATTGCAAAAAAAGTCATTCCCCACCTTATAAAAAAAGAGAAAAAAATACAAAAATACAAAATAAAACAAATTTATTATTAATATCATTTCTCATATAGAAAAATGATTTACTACCTTCACAGATTTTTCATTCAATTATTTACCACAACACCTAATTAAAAGTATTTGCCAAAATTTTTCTTAAGTGTTTTTTTTTTGTGGACTTTCTCATTTTTTATTTATTATAAGTATTTTTAGTATATTTATTTAATATGTGCTCTATTACTTCTTGAATTAATGCACCTTTTTTATATTTAATTTAGAGCATAATCACATTGATATATTGGTTTTATTCACATATATTAAAGAAATAATAATAATAATTGATAAAGACTGACGACTGGGGAAGTATGTGAAACTTTTAGAAATTCAAGATGACTACATGGGATTTTAAGACATGTCAAGAGAGGTTCGTCTTTTATTGTATCAAATTCCCAAATTACTCTCCATTAAATCAAACAAAAGTTAAAATCAGAAACTAATTTGTCAATTGAAAGTTTCACTTACTGTTAAGCCAAACCTCATGAGTATTTTTGGATTTCTTCCTTTCTATAAATCTAATATCAGTATTTTTGGATTTCTTCCTTTCTATAAATCTAATATAGGGTATGCACATTTCAAGCTAAATGAAACTCATTTGAAATCAAAGTTGAACTCATGATAGTAATTTATCACTTCAGTACCATATTGATTACTTAAAAGAAAGATGATACAGATTATGGATAACTAATCACTTGTTCTTAGTAATCTGTTCACAACATGGCAATATTACTAGTAAACTCGTTTGTCGATGCGAATTTTGAACTACAATATTTCTATAATATAATTATAATATATTTTATAGAAAAGGATTTTTAACTCAATTTTTTACTATAATTTATTCTTAAAAATATCTAATTCTTGATATAGCAAAATCCAATAGTTATGATTGAAAGTCAAAAGTTGTATTTAATATTATTAATTCATCAATCATCTCAACTATTAGATTTTGTAAATCAATATTTAGAAATTCCGTCTAATTTTATATCAAAAAATCCCCTCTCATATCTATTTCATTTATTTCATTAAATTAACAGCAATAATTATTATATATATATATTAGTATCCTCAAAAGACTTTCAACGACTTTTTTAATGTCCTGAGTGAATACAACTAATTAATATGTTCAGATTGAAATAAAAGACAAAAATAGAATATATTGAAGTTCAAAGTAGTTGTGAACATTACATAGGTCATGGTTTCCTCGCGAGAAATTTTGTTTCTTTTCGTCATGCATGTTATAATTACTAATACAATAAGAAGCTTAATTAGTATAATTGCCAGTAAGCTGGTTCGCAACTTCACACGTGATTTATATTAAATCATTGATTGTTTCTGAGATTAATAATACTTTTCTTCTTCAATCTTTTAAAGAAACTGGTAAAGGTACGTATTAAAACCTTAAATATAATATAATTTCAGTATAGTTATTCCTCCAATAAACGAGAAAGGAAAGTTTTTACTAATGGATGATAATTTCATCACTTTTTGCAGCAGAAATGAAATAGATATAAGTCAATTTTTATTTTTTAATGATTAATTTCATGTAAATAAGTGGATTCAAGTCTAGAAGCTTAAGTCGTCATATAAAGTGAGGGCTTGGGGCGAACTATTTTCTTCATTATCATGTGCAAAAACTTGCCAAATATTATGATCAATAATTAATAGATGTAAACTTAAGAAGAAACAATTTATTGGAAATGTCTAAATTTAATAATAAAATATTTAATCAATAGCAAGTAAATCCATGGTATCCACACGTTTTTTTTTAGTTTATTAATCTTTATATTAAAGCCGTAACATTGTATACTACCAATGTAATGGACTGTTATAATTAATTCTCAGGATATTTCTAAATTAATGTTTTAGTTTTAATTAACACTAAAGTTTGACAATTAGATTTATAAAAAATGCAAACATAAGAAACAGTAAAGATGCCGACAAAACAAATACAAAGTCTTTGGTCACTATATTTCAATTAAAAGTAATATTACTCTTAAAAATTAATTATTCAAATTCATTTATACAAACTGATATGAGATAATATGATTGGATGAATAAATAATAATAATTAATGATATTAATTAAGATGAACGATATGAGAATCATATAATATTGTTAGATCAATTTGTATAAGTGAGCTTGTATAATTAGTTTGTAAGAGTAATATGACTCTTTAATTAATTATGAATACTTACAGTCTGTTATCCTATATCAATGTGCATGCTTAATTCAATAAATATTCCCAATGATATTCTAACAGTACTATTTAAAAGAGTGTTAAACTTTCAAATTAGCGCAAAGGTCTAGGACAGTTTTTTTTTTTTTTTTTTTGCCAATGTTTAGCTGTTCACAGCACGTGAAAATAAAAACAAAAAATGATTATTGTATGATACCGAGATAAAATTTAGAAGGTAAATCCGAGAGCTGTTATGTTGATATCAGTGACAATAATATTTTTTTAGCATGCTTCTTTGCACGTGCTGGTTGATACTCATTTGACATTAAATTATGACTGCAAATGCAATATAAAAGTTTTATAAGTTACAGCCTGTGTTTCCACCAATCCATAGTTTCTTAATTTATTGCATCTTTCCCATAAAAAATTTTCTCATGAAACGCATTTGAAGTTAAAATTATAAGTCCTTAAAGTTTGACTGCCTTTAGCGATTAGTCTGTGCTCACAGTACTTGATCCAATGTGAACATAAATTAAACGTGGCATGCTCGGCAATAATTTTTTACAATTAAAAGAAAGATAAAGTTAATAGATTATAGATAGCTAACCACTTCCGCGGTAGCATTTTGGTCGCAGCATGGGAAGGTGAGGACATTATAAGATGCAAATTGCAAGTAACATGTAATATTGTATTGCACTTCCAATTGGAATACATAGTATAAAATAAAATTATTTTTGACGAAAGAGGACTAGGGTTTGAGGCCACGTCCTAACATGATTAAAATATTAATTGGGCTGCATCACATATGTGTATACATCAAAATTATTAGAATGAACGGTTATACATACCTTGAATGGTTATACATATCTTGAAATTGAATTTGAATCCGAGGGTAATGATTCGAAAAGGTTATTCTAGACTTTTAATAGACATATATTGTTAATCTTCCTGTAAACTTTTTTATATATGTTCTTAAAATTTGTATTAAGTTACTAATATATTTAATAATTATTATAAATTTTATTATTAATTCAAGGTATTTTAGTAATGATACATTTTTTTAAAAAATATTTTATGAAAATAAATAATTAATTATAAGAATAAATTTAATAAATAAGCATAAATTTATATTTTGTTTTTTTACTATGCGTAATTTTAATATTTCAATTTTTAGAAGTAGATCAAGTTGATATCTAAAAACAGGGAATTATCTCCTTTTAGACTTTTTCATAAAACGTGATTTTTTTAGTAGTTTCTTTTTGAATTAGGTTGAAAGACAACCCCAAACCTTGGATTGTTTTTATTGCAGGAAAAATTTGATTTTTTTTTTTTTTATCGCAACTACAACCCCAAACTGAACTAATATCTTAAATATTATGCTTGGTCAAAGAATGTTATGAAGTAAACGATTTGTCATATTATTTTATTAAAAACTAAAGCAAACGATGATTCCCAGTTAGTCCTCCATTCGCATGCATGTCCATTGTTAGATTAGGTGGGTTACGAAGAAATGTACAATTTAATTTAGTGGTTGTTCCCAAGTTGGCAGAATATTTAAATTATCATACGAGTAATAATGAATAATATATGTCAGAAATCGCTACTCCATTGGCCAGTTCATTGATAAGTGCAGGAATAAAATATAATGTCACAAAAATTTCGAAAGGCGTCTTACCTAAAAGGCAAATAAATATATCTTAAGCAGCTAGATTCCATTCTCTATTGAAGTGTGCTCATTAAAGAAAGAACTTATATAATTTGATGATTAGAATTTAAATTCTGCTGCTAAAGAAAATAATCTGTGTTTTGAGTAAGTTAAACTAAATAGTATACATCATAAGAAACTTAAGACAATCCAGCTATCCGTTCTTATCTCTTTTGACTGTTCTGATCAAACTGTTATCGCTAAAATGCTTTGTTGAAATTAATCTATCCTTTGAATTATCGGATAATAACATCTAACCCCCTATGTATTGTTAAATCAAATAAACACCTAAGATTAAAAAATGAATTATCAAACCCCATTTGGCTAATGCTTGACTAATTTAGATTAGACAATTTTTTTTTCTTTTAACGAAGAAGCTTTGTCGATGACTGAGCATCTAGTAAGTTTCTCTACTCATCTTCTTTTATTGGTTTTATATTTTTTATCTTATTTGATCTGATTGTAATATTTTTATTATAATTAATTTGACCATATTTCTTGTAAAGTACTTATATAAATTTTTATGCCATGGTATTCCTTATTTTTTAATTATATATATGTTTACTGTAATTAAGCCTCTGACTCTTTACAAATACACTTGTATCAATTAATAAAATATATAGTAAATATTACTCAATGCTGATAGTTTAGTTGTTATGTTGAAATTACATTTACAGTAGAAATCACTACTTAAACCAGCACGTCAATGAAAAGTGAAAGTTTAGGTAAATAAATCTAATATTTGAGGAGACACCCAACGCTTACGGTAAACAGGTATATTTTGGGCAAATAAATTGGCACCCCTAAAGGTTCGCGTTTATCCCTGACCTCCTTAGCTGAGAATTAATATGATAAGGGTGCTTTCGTCATTCAACATGCATCTTTTAGTACAAAATAAATAAAAAAGTTACAGTATTCATAAGTTGAATATATTAAAAGTGAACTCATATCTACAAATAATGTAACCGATAATTTAACCCAAAAAATTTATACAATGGGGTTGATCGTCAACTATATAATATACATTACATTCATCTATTATATAGTCAATACCAACTCGAAGTAATAGTATTCATAAGTTGAATATATTAAAAGTGAACTCATATCTACATATTTTTCTAGATAAAACGGTTTCTTAATATGATATCAAGTCAACAGTAAGATCAATGTCGGAGAATTCTTAGGATGAGTGAATAGGTACAGTACAGGTTACGTAGTCAAAGTGAACAAGATAGCACCAGGTCCTAGGCCTAATACCATCTGGACTATCCTTTGAGGTCAAATTAAGCTAGGTGGTAAGTGACAAAATGGTATCAATATTTATGAATGGTTTCAAAGAGATTGTTCTGGTGATGCAAATCTTCACAAAATCTAAAACAACAATAAAAGTTTATTACGAAAGAGCCTAGACGTGTTGTGGGTCAAGAGTTTATTTATTTAAGTTGAATATATTAAAAGTGAACTCATATGTACAATTTTTTTTAGATAAAAAGGTTTCGTAATATGATATCAAACTTACTGAAGTCAGACGCATTAAAATCTAGATGCGCCTAAAGTCAAAAGGGTTTCACTATTCATGAACAGTTTCAAAGAGATTTGTGACTAGTGATTCAAATTTTTATAAAGTCCAAATCAACAAGAAGAGTTTATTACAAAAGAGACTAGAAGTGTGCTGTGCGTCAAGCAAATTGAAGAAAAGGAGCAATAGAAAGCCAATGATTTGCAAGCACTAGGCAGAAATCAATAACAGCCAAGAAATGCAAAGCCTTGCCCATGGGGGGACCTTAAAATTTTGATTAATTAAAGCTGAGGATGCTACGATGCTGTGAAATTATTAAGATATGGTAGGACCTTTATCGGTGCCGGCTCAAGGAATTTGGAAGCAAGAAAAAGTTTTGATATTTAATATAACATATTGAATAAATTGCGTTAAAATTATAATTTTTATTTAAATTTTCATCATAATTTTTATTTAAAATTTCATCATAATTTTATTAGTATTGTTTATTCAAGTATTAAAATTTTGTTGGTATATTTTTATTATTTTTTCACATATTGATGAAGAGGCTCCATTTTAATATTTAACTAATTTTTCTAAATCTTTCCATAACTTTTTCATATCTAAATTTATATTTTCTAATAGACATGCCTAAGAATAAAAATAAAATAAAATAGATAAAAATAAAAATTATTAAAATAGATAGTCATAGAAACCGAAATTATAGTGAGATAATGAACAATTTTGGTCAGCAATCTTGATAGAATGAGAGAGTTTGATATATATGTTTAAGTTAGAAAGATAAGTTTGTAATATAAAAAGAGAATGCATATAAAGTTAATAGCTTTAACTTACATATTTTCATGATTAATTTTTCTAATACTACATATCAATCATAATCTTGGCATTCTTTTGAAATTTGAAAGTACATTTTATACAAATTTAAAAATAAGATATTGTAATTGAATTGTAATTGATTTATAATAGAATAGATTTTAGGTATTTAAGGAAATAATTTAATTTTGTATTTTCGTTAAACTTGAATTTTCGTGAAATACAAAACTAGTATATAAGAAAATAAAATAGATTGTATATATAAATATTTAAAAAGCTAATATTTCATAATTAATTGTCTTTAAATAAAATAGGGCTTTTAAGATTTAATCAAAATATTTGGGGCCTTTGTTTGGCTTCTTGCCACTACAAGAATTTTTGTCATATTTTAAATTTATATATTTGGCATTTTTTTTAAAGTGCCTCTTATAGCACATAATTAAAAGTCAAACCCACTTTTGTTTCATATTTGACACATTTTGCCTTCACTTTAATTATATATTTGTCATATTTTTAAATGAATAACTAATATATAGAAATAAACCCTGCCTATATATTCATCTCTTTCTCACTCTTCCTTATTCACTTTCACTTTACGAGGAGATATGCTTTACTTGCAGCCTACGAGAAGTGAGAGCATATTGTATATAAGAAGATAATTAAAGTTGCCCCACTAACCTAGTTCTAAAGATCATAATTAACATAAAGAACTAATTTAATTGATTACACTTTTCGCTTTAATTTACTTAAAGGAGTACATTATGATCCACTTAGTTGAGATTACATGTGTTACATCCACATAGTGCAAAAAGAATAATTATTTCAATAGTATGATCTTAAAGTATTTTGTGGAACCAAGAGAAAAACTCTTTTAGAATTAGAACCATCTATGACAGGAATTTTTAACTAAGAAGAACTTAAAAGTCTTCTAACATAAGAGTTTTATTTGAAAGTAAAGTAATTTTCATAAAAATATTGTTAATAGTGAAATATAGAATTATCAAGCTAATTTTTTTTTTGGTTTTCAAAAAAATGATGTAATGTTGCTACATGATAAAATAAAAATATCTTGATTAAAAATTCCAAGAAAGGACTATTAAAAAACCCAAACTTCGTATTTTAAATATATTTATCTCTTTATCAACCCCTTTTATCAGTCCAATCAACTAACAAAAAAAAAAGTTGGAAAATAGTTTCTTTTTAAAGAAAAAAAGTGTATAAAAGTCTCTTCATAAAATTAAGATATGTTTCATATTTTTAAAATAATAAAACACAAAAAATATCATTCAGAAACCAAAAATTAAGATTGTTTAACATATCTATTTATCAATTTATGCTGCTAATTAATTTGCAATCAACTAAGAACGACCAAAAGATTTTACAATAATAATAATAATAATAATAATAATAATAATAATAATAATAATAATATTTTTTTCAGCTAGCCAACATATAAAGTGAATACATGGCAAATATCAAACACTAAAGAGATCCTTTTTTGAATAGGCAAACTTTCAAAATCATATTAAATACACACAATTATTTGTCATAATTTAAAATAATTATATATTTTCGTCAAAGCAATATTAATTAATCTATTTAATCTAAATTAAATAAATCCTCTAATCAATCAGTCAAACTAGAATACTACAACTATGCCATGTTCTTTAACCTTCAACAACTTAATCAAAAGATAATCAACATCAAGAAATTCTTAATTAAGATAAAACAAAATAACTATCTAATCATCCAGAAGTTAACTCATCAGTCAAAGGCCTAACAATTCTCTTTCTTAATCTCTTCCTCTTCCTTAGGGCTAAAATCGTTCTTGATCTTGAAGGTTCTATATATTAAGTGTGCAACCAAAGTCCCATATTGGCTAGACATGGGGAAGATCATGGACATATAAGTATGGATAAACACTCCATTGGTATGAGGCATTTTGGATAGAATCTAAAAGAAAATCCATGGGAGCTTGATCCCAAAGTGGACGATATCATACCAATGTGGAGTTTTGGGAGGTCCATAGTCAACCAATAAGTGGGATGACTTAGCCAGGAGAATACGTGATGAAAATTTTCAGAGTACCGAACAAAGTTGTTGGACCCCCAGATCCGTGGTTGAGCTTTATTTGATAACTTGATAGAGCAAGCTCTTGAGGTAGCCAAGGTCTCGATGAAGCAGACAGATGGATGATTGTTTAAAGGGAGGCTCAAAAAAAAAAAAAAACATACAGGATAGTATGGTCCTTTGTTTGGGGGGATTGTTAGGTGTGTAACCAAAGTCCCACATTGGCTAGACATGGGGAAGATCATGAGCATATAAGTATAGACAAACACTCCATTGGACTAAGGCCTTTTGGGTAGAATCCAAAAGCAAATCTATGAGGGTTTAGGCCCAAAGTGGATAATATCGAGTTTTGAGTGGTCCATAGTCCCCCAACAGGTTCAACGAATCTCCTCAGGAGTCTTCCCTTTCATCAAGTCTGTAATTTGTTGACTCAGATAGTTTGAAGCTAAAAGCACATCGTAGAGAATGTCTGTGTTAAATGAAGTCACGAAGTTTTTCTCCCACTCTTCCACTTGATCATCTTTGGTTTCATCGCTTGTGGCATGCTGCATGCACCACTCCAACACTTTGGCTAGGGTTGGCTCGTCCACAAGGCTGAGTGGAATCTCGTTGCCAGTGCAACCGTCTTCGACAATATTTTTGATGGTTATAGATTGCATGATGACAGTCTCCTCTACCTCATAAGGGTGGCCATCAGAAGACTTGAGTTTCAAAATTGGCATAGATGATATCTAAAAGCTTTGAAATATGTGTTGAATGATTTTTTAGGGAAGCTAACGAAGCAAAGAAGTTTTGAGTGAATGTAAAAACTTCAAGTTTGTGTATGTGTATTTATATGGGCTAGAATGTAAAACTGATACAAGAAATGACTTGGACAAATTAAGGAATTTCTTGTCAAAATATGATTTGTACAATCAAATATATTAGAGAAGCCTATAGGACGTTTCAATAAGGATAGATTTGATTGATACAAGAGTTTGAGTCAAAGAAAGTAATACTTTTCCTTGTCAGAATGGGAGTCTATATATGCAAATATATTTAGGAGAAGCCAATGACAATTTTATAACGATTTATCTTTCATAACGTGGAATATTTTCAGTTTAATCTTGATTTAATGTATGAGAAGCAAAAGCAGATTAAGCATGAAAACAAGACCCAAAGCAAAGCAACTATAATTAACTTCTTGTTAAATTAACGCCACCTTGTTACATCAGAGCTCAAAGACTCATTTCTAGGCCCATTAAATGTTGTATGGTCTACGCAGATTAATTAAACGAGGTGTTTTAAGCGGTGATAACCGTAAAACAAAAAAAAAAAAAAATCAATTTAATAAAGAAGGCTAAATGATGGGTTAATAAATGAGTCATATCATATATACAAAAATCTGTAGAGTTTATATGTATCGGTGTAGCAAAAGTCCACATTCATATTATAAGGTCCTCTCAGTCTCAACTCAATAAAATTCTATCATTTGTTTAATTTCTGATAGGCTACAAATGTCTTTGAGACGCTTATATACTCTTTCAAAGAATCAACCAGCTAGACTTACTACCAATTCCACATGGAAAATTAACAATATTTTGCATGTGTTTTCCATAAAAAAATTAACACACATGCATGTTAATAAAATTTCCAAGCCCAATCGCCAAGATATTAATTGCTGATGCGTACAAGTTCTTTGATTCACAGGAAACAAATCAATCATGAACTCATACAATATCATCTTGGGCAAGTCCTTCCATAAATAATAATAGAAGTCAAAACGCTGCCAATGTCAGTTAGTTCTCCGAAAAGGTCAAACCAAAATGTACCACACAAAACCAAGATGAGATTGCTCTCTATCGGCCATAATGGGATTTCGATAAGTCGACATTTTTTTTGATGTTTGTCAAGTTGCGGGAAGGATTTTAAAAAAAATTGTCTGAGTAGATTCATTAACTGTTGTGTTAGCAACAACTTGACAATTACGATTGGATTAAAAATTAGAATAACCCTTATAAACTTAACTACCTTCTGTATTTCTCATAGGGATGCATATTTTGTAATGCGGCATTTAATCTTGAATGTAGGAGAAGCGGAAGCAAAGTATGAAAAAAAGAACCCAAACTTATTATTATTATTATAGTTGTTGAATAAGGCCCAAATAGTTACTTTTAAGGCTCCGGGATGTTTCTAGGTCTACTACATTTTGGTTAACAGTCCACCACCTATTAAAAGACGTTGTTTTAACAAGCGAAATTCATATTCCCGAACCCACTCAGCTCCATAAATTCCACAGCTTACTCAAAGTGCCTTGGGAACCCCATCACTTATTCAAAGAATCGCTTACCAACGAGAAGGTCACAAATTCACCCTCCAATTCCAACTCTTACCTTTCAATCATCACATGTATATATATATATAGCAATTATTTAATAATAAAATTATATAACCAGTAATTACATATACTTCAAGCACACAACTCAAGCAAATTACTTCTAAAAATACCCTAATAGCTGATTATTTTGATGATAACTTTTAGTAAGATATATAAAGAGTACTTGTACGATAATATTGTGCACTAAATTTGTATCAGAGAGCTAACTCAATTTGATGGGTTAATTACTTTATAAAGGCTGCGAGAATTTCTGGAAGACATCTAGATTGCCTGCTGTCATCGCTTGGTCTCCTTGCGTTGACATGATCTGAATCAGCTGTGTACTCCTTTTTATAGTAGAAAATAAGTGATATGCACGAGTGACAGCACAAGTTGACCGAAGCAACGATTATTAGTATCCTGAAGTACTCCTCCAGGCAAAGGTTGACAACGCTACAGATTTTGCTGTTTCCATAAAGAATTAAGGGATTACCGAAATTTCCAAGTCCAATCACAAAGTTATTTAATGCTGATAAATAGTACTTCCTTGTGTCAGGGAACAGATCGGCCATGAAGTCATCCAGTCCATCTTTAGCAAGTCCTTCCATAAAACCCAACAAGCAGAACTGTGGAACAAGCCAAAAGATGCTCATTGTCTCGCATTCATGAAGCTTTGAAGCACGAATTGCCTCAACCCGCCATGCAACAATGAAACAAGGCACAGATAGCAGCATTCCAAGCCACATTCTCACCAATTTGGCCTTTCCCTGTTTAGGTTTTGGAACCCATTTTACAAGTAATAACTCAAACAGAAGAGAGATCATTTTACATGATACAGACTGAATTATCACCAAGGAAGGAAGATATTCTTCATGAATCCTCATACTTTCTCCCTGTAAAGGAAAAAAGATCTTCCCTGCTGATAGAATCACACCAAACAAAACGAAGATAGACCACATCCAGCCCATCTTTCGAATATATTTTAATTTCCCGCTATGCGCTCTTTCTTCTTGTTCTGGACTAGTACCGGAATCTCCATCCTGCTTTCTGTTATTCATATAATTTCATAAATTAATTTACAATGGCCAAAATTAATTATAACAAAGTTAGACAATCAGAGGGACAGTACCTTATAATGATCCTTTTCATTTTAACTAGGAAGGCATTAAGATTACGGCGAATACTAGCGAAAAGGCTGCCAATGTCAGTTAGCTCTCCAGAAAGGTAAAACCAAAGAGTACCACACAAGATCAAGATAAGACTGCTCGCAGTCGCACATAACGGGACTATAAAAATAAGCTTTTGTGAATCAATTATATCTGGCACAACGAACCAGTAGGTCACGAACGCAGCAACTGCACTAAAAGTCCAGACAATACGGCACCATACATTTTTTCGAGCTATGACTCGATCCTCATCTATGTTTGCTGGATCCGGTTCACATTTTCTGAATTGTTCAACAATAAATTCTCCTAGAACAGGTTGAACTCCAGCATGAGCGAGTTCTAATAGCAGAATCCCCGTTGTGTCGTATGCAAGATCTCCTTCAGTCTCCCAACGTAATCGCTTCAAACCTTGCAACAACAGGTTCAAACCCTGCAACAACAGTTAATTAATGTGTTGATTAATTAATTAAACTATAATTAGTAAGATGAGAAATCCTTAACGTTAACCAGAGTCAATAAGACAATATCCCGGTTATGTTGTGTGCCAACAGTAATTTTCCTTCTTTAGACGTACACGAAGTAATCCAGTAACAGGATTCTTCTTTAGGTACGTAAAGAAGCAATTGCCCCAAACCCTGCAACAACAATTGTTAATGTGTGGAAATTTATTGACTCTGGTTAACGTTAAGGATTTCTCATTGTACTAATTATAGTTATATATATATATATATATATATATATATATATATATATATATATCAAACTTGGGAATGATATCAAGTATAGTACTTTCCACCGCGCGTGGTTGTTAACATATATATGTAAAATTAATAAGATCAAATGAGATGCATAATTTCAAATAGTTGCTACAAGACATACTTACAAAACAATAGCAGAAAGTCGAAACTAGGATAACTAGGAGACCACTCAATAGGGATTTGGACATGGATTTCAAAACAAGAAGCTCTAGTAAAGGTGATGCACCCTGCAGAGTCATCGAAATAATCGCAGCTTTCATGATATGATCTTTCTCCTCATACTCCTTCGAAGGATCAGTGAAATATGTTATCGATAAACGCAATATTGAATAATCAATTAACTTGTCGCTGAACAGCAACCCTGAAAATTAATTAATAAATTAAAAAAGTCAGTAGTGGGGCTTTTAATCAAACAAATATTTCGCTTTGAACAGCAATATATTATCAATTATCATCATCAAATTGAAGTAATAAATATTTAATAGCTCCAGATGAGTATTGGACAATCATTTCCAAAAGAGAATTACTTTTTTTTTTCTTCACCCCACCAAAATTATTTATTTACACCTGACATACCAAACAAACATAAATTTAAAATTTATCTTATTGAAAAACTATTAAGTTACATATATAAGATAGGATAAGGTAATAATCTATGGTTCAATCGTTTTAGATTTTAGTAAATATAATTACATGTCTAAACTTAAAAACTAGCCTTTTGAGTGGAGAGATTAACATTATTAATATATAAATTTTAAAAATTTATTTAAAAGTATTAAATGTGTAACAATTCGACAATCCATCACTTTCGATGATAAACCCAATAACCCCCTCAGAACTATTAACTATGGAATAACTCAACAATCCACGCTACCAAATAAAATATTTTTTACTAACCTAACTGCTTTGATTCTGAGCCTTCATATATAGTTAGGCCATCATTGGTGTTTGTATATTAGCGAGGCAACTCTTTCCCGTCTTGGTCAAGCGCGACTCATGAAATACTGTGATTCATAATTTTATTCATTATCTCTCTTATTTATTTGCAATTCTTATAATATAATTACCACTAATGTTCATGCTCATAGTAACAACTTTTTCCTCTATGATACACAAATATAAATGAGATGGGATATTTTAACTTATTTTTTTTCCTTAAAACTAGACATCAATTAATGGTCATTAATCCCACCTAATTTATTTGTTAAAATTAAAATAAAAAATTTTAATTTTAATGATGCCAACTTATCAAATATATGTCTTTACAATTGGATATAACAATGGAAGGTAGCTGGGTTGGAATGAAAAATAACTGCTAATTTTCCTTTTCATTTTCCCATCATTGGCGTTGTAGAAAATCAAGGGTCATAGAAGAGTATAAAAAATTTGAGTTAAAAATTAAATCCATATAAATTTAAGTCAACTTTTTGACTTTAAACTAGAGTTTAATTTTTAATCATTCATTTAGTGGTTGAGATAAGTGACATAGAAATTCTATCACTTACTACTCTATTTGTCCTATATTCTAATGCCATTTGTTTCAATGACTGATAAATCTAAAATTCTATGAGAAGATTACACGATAGTATTTTGGGAAATTGCTTCGCTAACCTCTATATATCAACGAGTGTGATATATAGGAGAAACCATGAGTAGCATCACACTCTGAAATTGTTTGATGACTTTGATCTACATGATGACATCAAGATCAAAAGAAAACTCCAAAAATAAGAATTAAAAAGGCTTCACGCAATTTAAATTGCAATCCGGAATATTGAACATAAATATCAAGTTCAGAAAAACTAGATATGTATATCTAAGAAAATAAATAAATAAACGCGTACAACAGAAAGTTATAAATAAATTGCGATTAGTGAGCGAATAAGGGAGAAAAAAAGAAGAGATACTACAAGAAAGAGTCGTTTTAATTTCTAATGGTGCTCAATTTGGTTTTTCTTGAACTTTTTATGCTTTGCCAATTAAAAAAAAAAACCTGAGAGAGAGAGAGAGATGAATAGCAAATGGGCGACGATCAAGAGTAACTAGCTAATTATATATGAGCTGAAGTGAAACAATTATGTAAGCAGCAAAATGCTGAGCAAAGAAAAAAGAGAATGGTTTTGGTTAGCCAATGTGTTACTTATATACCTGAGGCAAAGAAGACGGCCTTAGAGAAACAGAAGTAATAGCGTACACAGGATCTGAACTTGCTCCAGATGTCCACAAGTCTTGTGGTTTTGGATGAAGAATTAGTAGAATTCATTTCGGTTAATTGTTGCAGAAGGCAATCAAGCTTCCCAAGTTGTCGATGAGGATGTAACTTTGGTGTTCCAGTTTTATCACATGACCACGTGGAGGAAGACAAGCGAGCATCAAATTATTCCTCTTTTTCTCACTTTATTTTACTCAGTTTCTTTTCGTTTTTCTTTCTTTCTTTAATTAATCTACTTAATCTGTTATCCCTTACTTTATATTGGAAAAATATATGAACACCCCTGAGGTTTAATGTTTTTCTACAGAGGACAGTCCAAAACTAAAAACTATTCGTTCTTGGGTCACACAAAAATTAAAATATCTATTTGCTGTTATGTATAATTACAACTTGCATATACTTAGATTAAATAAATATATATCAAGTAGTTAATATGATATAAACATTGAAGACCGGAGTAAGAAAAGTTAGGGAAATGAAAGCAAGTGAAATAGAGGTAAGATCAATAAGGGAGAGATAAGTAAGAAAGAGATCAAAATAGCAGCAAGTGATATGCGTTTTGAGGCTGGAAGAGCAACTCAAGTATGCCTCTCATTTGAGTCATTTCATGCACCCAAGCCTTTGTATACAAGTCTTGTGGCCACTACTTTTTGACTTTTGTGGGAGACAATTAAGTGGCTTGCTTCAATTGTTGTTCATTTGATCGGTGTAATTTGACACAAAATATGCGAAATCAATCTTAAAAACATCATTATGATAACTCTGAAAATTCATGTAAATTTAGTTTTTTAAAATTTCAATTACTTGGGAAGGCATTTTGGTATTAAAAAAAGTGTGCAGAATAATAATTTATTTTTTAAATTTTATCTAGTGATCTGAGTATTTTTACAAATGCAAATAGCCCTACCCATCGGCGGACCTGCACTTGGATCAAAGGGGGCCCAGGCCTCCACTGAAAATTTAAAATTTTATTACACCCTCTTAAATTTCAACTATCACAAATATACCCTAATATAAAAATTACTATATTTTAAGAAATATACTTTCTTATAAAAATCACATGATTTTAACAATTATTTCTCATGCTATTTGATTCATCTTTAACTTTAAGTTTTGTTTCTACTAAATTCTCTTAGAGTTATATAATTGGATGGGTTTCACTCATGTGCCTCTATTTTATGATATATATACTCATAAAATTTATTTAGGAGGTATTTAGAATTGAAATATCATGATATATGTACTCATATAATTTATTTATAAGGTATTTAGAATATAAATAATCATAATAGATTTGAAAGATTTTTTGCAATATATATGTACACTCATCATCAATATAAATTTTTATAATTTTCTTTGAATTCAATTCATAACTAATATATTAATTTACATATAATCTTAAATTTAGATAATCAAATAGTATAAAAAATAATTCTCTAGTTATAGATTATCAAAATCCAAATATTAAATATAAAATAGTAAAACAATGTTATTCAAAACATATTAATTTAGTTATAATCAAAAGACTTTAAAACTTTTATATATATAGACTTTATTTATATATATATAAGTTAAAAAACTTTTTCAAAAAATAATATATTACTTTAGTCTTACACACATATATAAAATCAAAAATAAAAAAAATCATCTGATTTTTTTATTTATCTAAAAATTATTTTAAATATAATTAAATATTAATTATTATATTGAGTTACATATTTATATTAATTCTAAACTATATAGTGCCTCCTCTAAATAAAATTTCTGGTCTGCCATTGGCCCCAACGTATAATAAGTGATTTGTTAGCTTTAGGTTCATACTCTTTCATTTGATTTGTATGATTTATCATTACTCTTTACAAATATTGTATAAAAGTAAATTTATATCAATACAAGGGTAAGTTTTTTGAATCAAAGATTCTATCCCAAGGACAATATTCTTCCAACAGCCAGTGGAATGTGGTTAACGTGCTAGTTTTAGTTTTTGACCGTCCTTCATAGAAAGACACCAAACCTTGATTTTCACTACTTTATATATGGAACATATAGTGTTCTTTTTCTGGAAAGAAGCGTATGCTAGCTGTTACGGATGGGAAAGGATATAAATAATATGATTCTTATCTTATAGAGACTCTAATTCTACTATGAGAAATGATTGGCTTTGCATGCATGTGCAAATATATCTCTATTTTGAACAGTAATATTGATCATCATCAAAGTAAAGTAATAAATATTTTAACAAACTAAATACTTAAACGAAAACTTTACGAGAGGAGATTTGCGATGCTTGCAGCCTTGGAGAAGAGATTTAAAGTTGTCCACTAACCTAGTTCTAGAGATCAAAATTAACGTAACGAAGTAATTTAATTGTCGCAACTTTTGCTTTAATTTACTTAAAGGAATACATTAAGATCCACTTACAAGTTGGGATCAATTGTGTTACATACGCATAGCAAAAAAAGAATAATTATTTTAATAGTATGATCTCAAAGAATTTTACGGAATCGAGAGAAAAACTCTTTTAGAATTAGAGCTCTTAATCGAGAACTTGTCAGTCTTTTAATATAAGAGTTTTATTTGAAAGTAAAGTAATTTTCATAAAAATATTGTTAATTGTGAAATATAAAATTATTAAACTTAGTTTTTATCTAAACAAAAGAATGATGTACGGTTGCAACGTGGTAAAATAAAGATATATATATATATATATATATATATATATATATATATATATTTTAAATTAAAAAAAATCATTGAGAAAACCCAAAATTAAGAAGTGCTTTTGAGATTAATTTGCGAAGGGCTTTGAAGACTATTTGTTTCAAATAGCTAGCAGATAAAATGGTATGTGACAAATAACAGACAAACTTTCAAAAGCATATTAAATAAACACAATTGTTCATCATAATTTAAAATAATTATATATTTTCCTCAAAACATTAAATTAATCAATTTACTCTAAATTAAATAAATCCTCCAATCAAACAGTCAAACTAGAATACTACAATTCTACCGCGTTCTTTAACCTTCAACAACTTAATTAATCAAAAGATAATCAATATCAAGAAATTCTTAGTTAAAATTAAACTGAATAACTATCTAATCATCTAGAAGTTAACTCATCACTCAAAGGCATAGCAATTCTCTTTCTTAATCTCCTCCTCTTCCTCCAGGCTAAAATCGTTCTTGATCTTGAAGGTTAGGCAAATCTCCTCAGGAGTTCTTCCTGTTTATCAAGTCTACAGTTTGTTGACAGAGACGATCAAGCAAGGCTGGGATGTTCAGATAATTTGAAGCCAAGAGCAAGTCGAGGAGAATGTCTATGTTAAATGAAGTCACGAAGTTTTTCTCCCACTCTTCCACCTCCTCTTTGGTTTCGGTTTTATCGCTTGTTGCATGCTGCATGCACCACTCCAACACTTCGACCACGGTTGGCCCGTCCACAAGGATGAGTGGAATCTCGTCGCCAATGTAACCGTCTTTGACAAGATTTTTAATGGTTATGGGCTGCATCATGACAGTCTCCTCAACCTCGAAGGGTTGGCCATCGAAAGACTTGAGTTTCAAAATCGTCATAGATGATATCTAAAAACTTTGAATAATTTAAAGGGAAACTAATAAAGCAGAGAGGTTTTGAGCGAATGTGAAAACTTCAAGTATGTGTATGTGTATTTTTATGTTTTAGAATGCAAAACGGATAGAAGAAATGATTTGGATATATTAAGGAATTTCTTGTCAAAATATGATTTGTATATATAAACATATATATTAGAGAAGCCTAGGACGTTTCAATAAGGATATATGTGATGGATATAAGAGTTGGAGTCAAACGAAGTAATACTTTTCCTTGTCAAAATGGGATTCAATACACGCAAATATATATGGGAGAAGCCAGTGACAATTTAAGAAGGATTTATCTTTCATAACGTGGAATATTTTCGGTTTAATCTTGATTTAATGTATGATAGAAGCAAAAAGCAAATTAAGCATGAAAACAAGACCTGAAGCAAAGCAACTATAATGGGCTTGTTGTTAAATTTAGGCCACCTGGTTATTACAGAGCTCAATATTATGTTAATAATTGAGTCGTATCATATATACAAGAATCTGTACAGAAAGGAAAGTTTACATGTATAGGTAAAGCAGTAGTCCTTATTCATATAATAGGGTCCCTTTAGTCTCAGCTCAATAAAATTCCACCATTATTTTAATTTTTGATTGGCTACAAAAGTCTTTTAGACCCAATACTCTTTCAAAGAATCACTCGGCAGCAAGCGTCACAGACTTACTTCCGGTTCCACATGGAAAATTACAATCTTTAGCTAGCGCGCGGTTTCCATAAAAAACTAATATGCATGTTAATAAAATTTCCAAGTCCAGTCACGAATGTATTAGTTGCTGATACTTCTTTGATTCAGGAAACAAATCAATCATGAACTCATCCTTCAATAAATAACAATAGTCGTCAAAACGCTGCCAATACCAGTTTAGTTCTCCGAAAAGGTGAAACCAAAATGTACTGCACAAAACCAAGATAAGATTTCTCTCTATCACCCATACTGGGACTTTGAGAACTCTGACATTTTGCTTGGTGTAATCAAATATTGGCAAGGAATCTAAAAAATGTCAAATAGAATCGTTAGCTATTGTGTTAGCAACAACCTCACAATTACGATTGGATTAAAAATTAGAATAATCGTTTTAAACTTTACTACCTTTTGTATTTTTCCTAATTTTACAAGGATATATATTTTGTGATGCGGCATTTTTGTTCTTGAATGTAGGAGAAGCGGAAGCAAAGCATGAAACCAATAACCCAAAGCAATTATCATTGTTATGGTTGTTGAATAAGGCCCAAATCGTTACTTTTAAGGCTTGGGGACGTTTCTAGGCCTACGATTTCTTTGGTTAACAGTCACCGCCTATTAAAAGACGTCCTTTTAACTAGTGATATTCATATTCCAGAGCCACTCAGCTCTATAAATTCCACAACTTACTCAAAATGCCTTTAGAACAGTATCACTTGCTCAAAGAATCTCTCGCCAATGGGAAGGTCATAATTCACCCTCCAATTCCAACTCTCACCTTTCAATCATCACATTTAATAAATTGCATGTATGACTAGCACTTATTTAATCATACAATTATATAACTAGCAATTATTTTTTCACTCTACCCAAATTATTAATTTACACCTGCCATACGATACAAAAATAAATTTAAAATTTATCTTACTGAAACACTTTTAAGTTACATATCCAAGATTGGATAATGTAATGATCTGTGTTTTAACCATCTTAGAATTGAGTAAATATAGTCAGATATTAAATCTAAAAAAACTAACCTTTTGAGTGTAGAGAGATTAACCTTGTTAGTATATAAACTTCAAAGCTTTGTTACAACTATCTATGCAAATATATTTAGGAGAGGCCAGTGACAATTTTATAGGGATTTATCTTTCATAACGTGGAATATTTTCAGTTTAATCTTGATTTAATGTATGAGAAGCAAAAGCAAATTTAGCATAAAAACCGGACCTAAAGCAAAGCAACTATAATTAACTTCTTGTTACTTCAAAGCTCAAAGACTCTTTTCTAGGCCCATAAATGTTGGTTGAGTCCACACAGATTAATTAAACGAAGTGTTTTAGGCGGTGATAATCGTTAAAAAAAAAAAATCAATTTAATAAAGAAGCCTGAATTATAGGCTAATAAATGAGACATATCATATATAAAAAAATTTGTGGATTTGATATGTATCGGTATAGAGTAATAGTCTACATATATTCATATTATAAGGTCCTCTTAGTCTCAACTCAATAAAATTCCGCCATTTTTTTAATTTCTGACCAGCTACAAATGTCTTTGAGACCCATATGCTCTTTCAAAGAATCAACCAGCAATGAGCGTCGCAGACTTCTCAATTCCACATGGAAAATTAACAACTTTTTGCATGCGGTTTCCATAAAATAAATTAATACGCATGCATGTTAATAAAATTTCCAAGTTCAATCACTAAGATATTAATTGCTGATGCGTAAAAGTTCTTTGATTCAGGAAACAAATCAATCATGAACTCATACAATATCATCTTGGGCAAGTTCTTCCATAAATAATAATAGAAGTCAAAACGCTGCCAATGTCAGTTAGTTACCAAAAAGGTAAAACCAAAATGCACCGCACAAAACCAAGATGAGATTGCTCTCCATCGCCCATAATGGGATGTCGATAAGTCGACATTTTTTTTTTTAATGTTTGTCGAGTTGCGGGAAGGATTTAAAAAAAAAAAAAATTGTCTGAGTAGATTCATTAACTGTTGTGTTACCAACAACTTGACAATTATGATTGGATTAAAAATTAGAATAACCCTTATAAACTTAACTACCTTCTGTATTTCTCATAGGGATGCACGTTTTGTAATGCGGCATTTAATCTTGAATGCAGGAGAAGCGGAAGCAAAGCATGAAAAACAGAACCCAAACCTATTATTATTATAGTTGTTGAATAAGGCCCAAATAGTTACTTTTAAGGCTCGGGATGTTTCTAGGTCTAGACGCGCGTCTTTTAGTGAAATTCATATTCCCACACCCACTCAACTCCATAAATTCCACAGCTTATTCAAGGCGCCTTGGGAACCGTATCACTCATTCAAAGAATCGCTTACCAACGAGAAGGTCACAAATTCACCCTCCAATTCCAACTCTCGCCTTTCAATCATCACATGTAATTATATATATATATATATATATATATATATATCAATTATTTAATAATACAATTATATAACCAGTAATTATATATACTTCAAGCACACAACTCAAGCAAATTACCTCTAAAACAACCCTACTAGCTGATTATTTTGATGATAACTTTTAGAAAGACATATAAAGAGTACTTGTCCGAATAATATTGTGCACTAAATTTGTATCAGAGAGCTAACTTAATTTGATGGGTTAATAAATTAATTAATAAAGGCTGCGAGAATTTCTGGAAGACATCTAGATTGCCTGCTGTCATCGCTTGGTCTCCTTGCGTGGACATGTTCTGAATCGGCTGTGTGCTCCTTTTTATAGTAGAAAATCAGTGATATGCACAAGTGATAGCACAAGTTGACAGAAGCAATGATTAATAGTATCTTGAAGTACTCCTTCAGGTAACGGCTGACAACGCTAGAGATTTTGCTGTTTCCATAAAGAAGTAAGGGATTACCGAAATTTCCAAGTCCAATCACAAAGGTATTTATTGCTGATAAATAGTACTTCCTTGTGTCAGGGAACAGGTCGACCATGAAGTCATCCAGTCCATCTTGTGCAAGTCCTTCCATAAAACCCAACAAGCAGAACTGTGGAACAAGCCAAAAGATGCTCATTTCTGCCTCAGAAATTTTTTATGTCTCAGATTCATGAAGCTTTGGAGCACGAATTACCTCAACCCGCCAGGCAACAATGAAGCAAGGCACAGATAGCTGCATTCCAAGCCACATTCTCACCAATTTGGCCTTTCCCTGTTTAGGTTTTGGAACCCATTTTACAAGTAATAACTCAAACAGAAGAGAGATCATTTTACATGATACAGACTGAATTATCACCAAGGAAGGAAGATATTCTCTATGAATCCTCATACTATCTCCCTGTAAAGGAAAAAAGATCTTCCCTGCTGATAGAATCACCCCAAACAAAACGAAGGTAGACCACATGCACCCATCTTTCGAATATATTTTAATTTCCCGCTATGTGCTCTTTCTTCTTGTTCTGGACTAGTACCGGAATCTCCATCCTGCTTTCTGTTATTCATATAATTTCATAAATTAATTTACAATGGCCAAAATTAATTATAACAAAATCAGACAATCAGAGGGACAGTACCTTACAATGAGCCTTTTCATTTTAACTAGGAAGGCCTTAAGATTGCGGGGAATACTAGTGAAAAGGCTGCCAATGTCAGTTAGCTCTCCAGAAAGGTAAAACCAAAGAGTACCACACACTATCAAGATAAGACTGCTCGCAGTCGCACATAACGGGACTATAAAAATAAGCTTTTGTTTTGAAATATCTTTTAAACCATTAATTATATCTGGTTCAACCAAGCGGTAGGTCACGAACGCAGCAACTGCACTAAAAGTCCAGACAATACGGCACCATACATTTTTTCTAGCTATGACTCGATCCTCATCTAGGTTTGCTGGATCGGGTTCACATTTTCTGAATTGTTCAACAATAAATTCTCCTAGAACAGGTTGAACTCCAGCATGAGCAAGTGCTAATAGCAGAATCCCAGTTATGTTGTGTGCCAACAGTAATTTTCCTTCTTTAGACGTACACGAAGTAATCCAGTAACAGGATTCTTCTTTGGGTACGTAAAGAAGCAATTGCTCCAAACCCTGCAACAACAATTAATTAATGTGTGGAAATTTATTGACTCCGGTTAACGTTAAGGATTTCTCATTGTCCTAATTATAGATTAATCAATATATATATCTGTGTGTGTGTGTGTGTGTGTATATATATATATATATATATATATATATATATGCAAACTTGGGAATGACATCAAGTATAGTACTTTCCACCGCGCGTTGGTTGTTAACATATATACGTGAAATTAATAAGATCAAATGAGATGCATAATTTCAAATATTTGCTACAAGACATACTTGCAAAACGATAGCAGAAAGTCGAAATTATGATAACTAGGAGACCACTTAATAGGGATTTCGACATGGATTTCAAAACAAGAGGCTCTAGTAAAGCTGATGCACCCTGCAGAGTGCAGAGTCATCGAAATTATTGCAGCATTCATGATATCTTTCTCCCTATGCTTCGTCGAAGGATCAATGAAATATGTTATCGACAAACGCAATATTGAATAATCTATTAACTTGTCGCTGAACAGCAACCCTGAAAATTAATTAATTAATTAAAAAGTCAGTAGCGGGGCTTTTAATCAAACAAATATTTCGCTTTGAACAGCAATATATTACCATCATCAAATTGAAGTAATAAATATTTAATAGCTCCACATGAGTATTGGACAAAATCATTTTCAAAAGAGAATTACTTTTTTTTTCCTTCACTCTACCAAAATTATTTATTTACAGCTGACCAGCTTTCCCGTCTTGGTCAAGCGCGACTCATGAAATACTGTAATTCAGAATTTTATTCATTATCTCTCTTATTGATTTGCATTTTTTTATGAGGTAATTACCACAAATGTTTATGGTCATAGTAACAACTTTTTCCTCTATAATACACAAGTATAGATAGGATGAGATATTTTAACTTATTTTTTTACTTAAAACTAGACATCAATTAATGGTCATTAATCCCAGCTAATTTAATTGTTGAAATTAAAATTTAAAATTTTAATTTTCATAATGCCAACTTATCAAATATATATCTTTGCAATTTTATATAACAATGGAAGGTAGTTGGGTTGGAATGAAAAATAAATACTAATTTTCCTTTTCATCTTCCCATCATTGACGTTGTAGAAAATCGAGGGTTATATAAGAGTATAAAAAAATTCAGTTAAAAATTTAAATTCATATAAATTTAAGTCAATTTTTTTTGACTTTAAACAAGAGTTAAATTTTTAATCAGTACTACTCCTCTAGTGGTTGAGATAAGTGATGTAGAAATTCTATCACTCATATTTGTCCCATATTCTAATGCTATTTGTTTCAGTTAATGTTGACGGATAAATCTAAAATTCTATAAGGAGATTACATGATATTATTTTGGGAAATTGCTTAGCTAACCTCTATATATCAACGAGTGTGATAAGAGAAACCGTGAGTAGCATCACACTCTGAAATTGGTTGATCACTTTGATCAACATAATGACATCAAAATAGAAAGAAAACTCGAAAAATAACAATTAAATAGGCAGCACACAATTTAAATTGCAATCAGGAATATTCATCATACAAATCAAGTTCAGAAATAATAGATATGTATATCTAATAAATAAATAAATAAACATGTAGAACAAAAAGCTATAGACTTTGAACGTACTCTTGACCGTGACCGCGCCTTTAATCATTAATTGTGATTTGAGATTGAAGCTTAAGTGAGAAATAAAGAAGACACTGCAAGAAAAAGAAAAAGAAAAAGAAAAAGCAGAGAGAGATAAATCCTAAAAGGGTGATTTCCCGATCAAGCAATGTACTTCTCCCTTTCTTTCTCTAGGCACTGCTGCGTAACTAGATAATTTATTTATATATTAATAAATTAAGTTTTATATGGTGTTCTTATATGGTTTGTTTCAACAGTAATATATTGAACATGAATATCAAGTTCAGAAATACTATACATTTATATATAAGAAAATAAATAAATAAACGTGCCCAACAAAAAGTTATAGACTTTGAAAGTACTCTCACCATGACCGTGCCTTGAATCATAGATCAATTGTGATTAGCGATCGAAGCTTAAGGGCGAAACAAAGAAGAGATGCTACAAGAAAGAGTCGTTTTGATTTCTAATGGTGCTCAATTTGGTTTTTCTTAAACTTTTTATGCTTTGCCAATTAAAAAAAAAAAAAACCAGAGAGAGAGAGAGATAAATAGCAAAAGGGCGACGATCAAGAGTAACTAGCTAATTTATATATGAGCTGAAGTGAAACAATTATGTAATCAGTCAAATGCTGAGCAAAGAAAAAAGAGAATGGTTTTGGTTAGCCAATGTGCTACATATATACCTGAGGCAAAGAAGACGGCCTTAGAGAAACAGAAGTAATAGCGTACGCAGGATCTGAACTTGCTCCAGATGTCCGCAAGTCTTGTGGTTTTGGACGAAGAATTACTTGAATTCATTTTGGTTAATTGTTGCAGAGAGGCAATCAAGCTTCCCAAGTTGTCAATGAGGATTAACTTTGGTGTTCCAGTTTTATCACATCACCACGTGGAGGAAGCCAAGCGAGCATCAAATTATTTCGCTTTTTCTCACTTTATTTTTCTCAGTTTCTTTTCGTTTTTCTTTCTTTCTTTAATTAATCAATTTAATCTGTTATCCCTTACTTTATATTGGAAAAATATCTGAACACCCCTGGGGTTTAATGTTTTCCTACAGAGGACAGTCAAAAACCGAAAACTAGCACATCCGTTCTTGGGTCACACAAAAATTAAAATATCTATTTACTGTTATGTATAATTACAACTTTGCATATACTTAGATTAAATAAATATATATCAAGTAATTAATATGACATAAGCATTGACGACCGGAGTACGAAAAGTTAGAGAAATGAAAGCAAGTGAAATACAGGTAAGATCAATAAGGGAGAGATGAGTAAGAAAGAGATCAAAATAGAAGCAAGTGAAACGCGTTCTGAGGCTAGAAGAGCAACTCAAGAATGCCTCTCATTTCAGACACCCATGCCCTTTGTATACAAGTTTTTTAGCCCCTATTTTTGACTTTTATGGGAGACAATTAAGTGGCTTGTTTCAATTTTTGTTCTTTTGGATCCCTTCCAAGCAGCTCTTATGGATAATTATCATTTGATCGGTGTAGTTTGACACAAAATATGCGAAATCAATCTTAAAAACATCATTCTGATAAATTTGGTTTTTGAAAATTTCAATAATGTCTTTTGGTATTAAAAAGAGTGTGCAGAATAATAATTTATTTTTTAAAATTTTATTTGATGGTATGAGTATTTTTACAAATGGAAATAGCACCACCCTATAACAAGTGATGTGTTAGCTTTAGGTTCATACTCTCATTTGATTATATGATTTATTATTACTCTTTACAAATATTGTATAATAATAAATTTATATCAATACAAGGGTAAGTATTTTGAATCAAAGATTCTATCCCAGAGACAATATTCTTCTAACAGCTAGTAAAATGTGGATTAATTTGCTAGTTTAAGTTTTTGACTGTCCTTCATAAAAAGATGCCAAACCTCCAGGGTGATCTTGGTATTTTCCCTACTTTATCCATGGAACATGTAATGTTCTTTTTCTGGAAATATGCCTGTGCTAGCTGTTATGTTCGGAAAAGGATACAAATATTATGATTCTTATCTTATAGAGAATCTAATTGTAACACCCCAAAATTTTGTGAATAAATATGCCTTTATATACCTTAAAGTGTGTATTTATTTATGCATATATGTGCCTAAATGATATATATATTAATAAGTAATCTTGGAGGATGAAATTGGAAGATGCTAGTAAGTACAAGGGCTACCTTGGAATTTCACCTCAATCCTTGTCTATATAAGCGTGGGAGAACTCTAGAAAATTTGATTTCTCTTTCTTGTCTCTACCAAAAGCCGTTTCCAGCCCTCTCTTTTTCTCTCTATTTGCTTTCTTCAATTGTGAGGAATCAAGGGAAATTAAAGGAAGCTAGGAGGAATTCAAGGTAGGAATCTTTTCTCTCCTTCAACTTCTCATGCTTAGTTGCTAAATTTTGTGAAGGGATGTTAGATTAAACTATGGTCTATGGTATATGCATGTGATGTATGTAATTAGGTATGATGGAAATCACAAACTTGGTGGGTTGTACATGATTCTAGTAGATTGGATGAGATAGGAAGGCCATAGATGATGATTGGGTCAGAATTCTGCAGGACAGTCAAACTGAGCAGTAGGGAGTACGAATTATCTCTAAAATTCTGAGAATATAATTTGGTTCTGAAAATTTTATATGTGAAACTAGACACATTGAGGAGTTCATAGCATTTTGAATCACTCAAAAATTCGAAGTGAGCAATTTATGGTGATTTTTCAAAACTGCTGAACCGAATTTGGATATCCCCTGTTTTGAAATAGAGTGTGGGAAACGGTTTTCATTTGAGGGACCAATCCTTCATGAAAAATTCTGGTTTTCGGTATACCACTCCTGAGGTATGTTTTCTATTGAACTGTAAATTTTCATGGTTTTTGGAGTTGTGTATGAATTGTTATGATTTTCAAATCTGGACTTAAAGAACTGTGAATGTTAAGTTCCAGAACTGAGTATGTGAAATAAATTCCGTCTGACTACCTTAAACTCCTTAGAAAATCATGATTTTTGGTGGAATGACTCTTATATGTGTCTAGTTTTAGACTGGAAAGTTTGGTAGAGATTGGATTATTGTAGAATTTAATAAAATTCTTCAAAGTTTCACTGTTCAGTGGAGAGGTCTGCAGACAGATTTGCTGTGTGAATGAATTTAAGGATCTTCAAGGGGTATATGACCTTATTTTGACTCAATAAAATTCATGGACTATAATATGTATGTATTTGAGTTTCATGAAGTTTAGTGATGATTGGAAATGAATAACTCCTTATTATAATAATCCAACCAATATGTGTGTGTTATAGAGTTTAATAAATGATGTTATTGGTTGATTGAATTGTTGTTAATCTATAAGGGATTTAATGACTTCTAAATGGACACTAATCAGTGTGTCATGACTATGGCAATGGTTACTAGAGAGGAAGGAGAAGAAGAAGAGATGAACTTTAAATAAATGCTTATCAAGAAACATATGAGAGCAAAATGAAGAGGCGAGGCTAACCAGGTAAGTAGCTAGACCGTTCTGAGGACACAACAGATGTTAACTTTTAATGAAATGTATTTAATGATTGTGTTCGTGAATATATGTGAAATGTGTTGATGGAATGTGTATGGGGCCATGAATACATGGACCTTGACATAGGAAATGATTTGATTGGGGTTTATAGTGATTTATGAAATGTGTGATTTCACACACTTTGATGTGTATGTGATTGACATGTTGGTATAACTTCTATGTGTGTGAGATATAGAAATGTGACTATGCCCTCATATATGTGAATTTGTTGTGATATGGCTGAATAATATTGCCAATGAAACGATGTGTGTATATCAAGAATGAAATACATGCCAAACATTCGAGGATACTATTTCCTCATGTGAGATGGCATGACAAATGAATGTCTGAAAAACCATGTGTATTAGAGCGCCATGAATGTCTACGAGTGGAAATTTAATGAGATTAGTTATACATGGACATAGTTATGCAACGATGTGATTGAAATACATCGAAGAGTAATGGAAGGGTTGGCACTAATAAAGAATTCAATGGGGTTCTATATGTGTAGAAATGATGTCAATGTGTGGATTGTGCACATCCATAAGTGTATGTGAGATATGTAGGCTTATTGTGTTTATGAATGTATATGTGATTAATGAGAAGCCTACGTAGAACCTCAATTATGATAGTGAACTGCAATATTGTGATGTGTGAAGGCATGTATAACGGTGTGATGTGTTATGAATTCGAAATTACATGCCAAGCCTATGGGAATATATTGAATGTCGAATGTGAAATGTGATACCGTTAAATGCTAGCATTATGGTGAATGAATTGTGATAAGTTGTGATTGGGTTAGAAGCTTGATATAAAGAGCTTCACTTATGTGACTGAAATGTGAAATGTGAAATGTGAATGAAAGCTTAATATAGAGCTTCACTTATGTGACTGACTGAAATGTGAAATGTGAGTGAGTGAAAGCTTAATATAGAGCTTCACTTATGTGACTGAATGTGAAAACTGATATGTGAGTGGCATGCCACAACTTAGGATATTTGGCTCTCATAGCTTGAGGGGAGGTCTGGACCATGTGTTTCTCTAGACGAGATTCGGTAGCATGGGCCCGGTATCACCCGGATTGTCAGACTAGCCTCGAGCTATTTCAAGTGTAGGCATCTGAATGTATCCGTACTGTTACGTACTCCCATGGCTTGAGGGGAGGTCTGGACCATGTGTTTCTCTAGATGAGATTCGGTAGCATGGGCCCGGTATCACCCGGATTGTCAGACTAGCCTTGACCTATTTTATGGGTAGGCCTCTGAATGTATCTGTACTGTTTTGTATCCCCATGGCTTGAGGGGATGTCTGAACCACGTGTTTCTCTAGACGAGATTCGGTAGCATGGGCCCGGTATCACCTGGATTGTTAGACTAGCCTTGAGCTGATTCATGGGTAGGCCTACATATGGGAACTGATTGTGAAACGAAAAGTCCTACCTTGATTAGAGAGCACTGTTCCCAAGTATCTGTGACTGTATTGTGGAAGCTTCCGAAATTATGTGAAATGGATATCCATATGAACAATGTAGCTAGCTCATTGAAACTCATGTGTGAATGATTTATATGTTTATAAGAGCACATGAGGATGTGATAGCTTGTGGAAAGTTTATGTGTAAATGAGACGTGTATGTAAATGGGTGTATGTGATAAGCTTTGACATGGAAAAGCCATGCTTGATTGCCCATAGACAGGTATTTATGGAATTAGGAATGTGACTGGATAAGAAAGTAATTGGTCTAGGAAATGACTAATGATACAGGGTTGGCGCAGGAGCATAATTAAATGATGTAAGGGTGCATCTTTAACGAATCTAAAGAGATATAGGCAGAGAATTGGCATCGCTGCGCCATACCTTTCACGTTGAAGCGCTACTTGCACTGACTCAAGTAAGAGAGAATAGAGAGTTGGTGCATGCGTGCCCTCCCTTGGCACAGGAGCGCGAAACTGGAATTTTTAACGGATTAGAAATCAGAAACTTGGCGTCGCCGTGCCAGTTTTCTCGCATAGGGGCGCGTTTCTTAAGCACTGAAATCAATGTTATGATTTTCTTAGTAAAGCACTGTTGGCTTGTATACTAAAAAATGAACAGTAATAAGTGATTATGGAATAAGTATTGAATAGTAGTCATATTCTGAAATAGTTATCGCCGTTAATTGTTTTATTTTGAGTGTTACGCCAGTTTTATAATTCTAGCTGCTTACTGAGTTTCATACTCACTAGTCTGTTGTGTACCTCAGGTATTCGATCAGTAAAAGATTAAGGAAGGATTTTGGCATAACGACGATTGTGTTCCCTTGGCAAGCTCTTATCCGCTGCAGTATTACTCTGTTGGATACAGGGTGTGACACTAATTCTACTATGAGAAATGATTTGCTTTGCTTGCATATGCAAATAGATATCTCTTTTGAACAGTAATATTGGTCATCATTTTCAAAGTATAAGTAACAAATATTTTAACAAACTTAATCCACAATCGATGATTATTGGATAAGATGTCAAAAGAGTTTTCACTTCTTTTTTTTTTTTTTTTTTTTTTAAACAAACTTAAACGGAAACTGTACGAAAGGAGATATGCTACGCTTGCAGCCTATGAGAAGAGAATTAAAGTTGCCTCACTAACCCAGTTCTAGAGATCATAGTTAACATAACGAAGTAATTTAATTGATTGCACTTTTTGCTTTAATTTATTTAAAGGAGTACATTACGATCCACTTACTAGTTGGGATCGATTGTGTTACATCCGCATAGCACAAAAAGAATAATTATTTTAAAAGTATGATCTCAAAGAATTTTATGGAAGCGAGAGAAAAACTCTTTTAGAATTAGTGCTCTTAACCGACAACTTATCAGTCTTTTAATAGAATAGTTTTACTTGAAAGAGGAGTAATATTCATAAAAATATTGTTAATTGTGAAAGATACAATTAGTACAGTTAGTTTTATTTAAACAAAAGAATGATGTAAGGTTGCTATATGATAAAATAAATAAATAAATATATATATATATATATATATATATAAAATTAAAAAAAATCATTGAGAAAACCCAAAATTAAGAACTGCTTTTGAGATCAATATGAGAAGTGCTTTGAAGACTATTTTTTCAACTAGCTAGCAGATAAAATGGTACGTAACAAATAACAAATACTAAAGAGATCCTTTTTTGAATAGACAAACTTTCAAAAGCATATTAAATACACACAATTGTGCATCATAATTTAAAATAATTATATATTTTCCTCAAAACAAAATTAATTAATAAATTTAATCTAAATTAAATAAATCCTCTAATCAAACAGTCAAACTAGAATACTACAACTCTACCGCCTTCTTTAACCATCAACAACTTAATTAATCAAAAGATAATCAATATCAAGAAATTCTTAATTAAAATTAAATACTGAACAACTATCTAATCATCCAGAAGTAAACTCATCGTTCAAAGGCCCAGCAATTCTCTTTCTTAATCTCCTCCTCTTCCTCAGGGCTAAAATCGTTCTTGATCTTGAAGGCTCCGCGAATCTCCTCAGGAGTCTTCCCTTTCATCAAGTCTACAGTTTGTTGACAGAGACGATCAAGCAAGGCTGGAATGTTCAAAGAGTTTGACGCCAAGAGCAAGTCGAGGAGAATGCCTGTATTAAATGAAGTCACGAAGTTTTTCTCCCACTCTTCCACCTCCTCTTTGGTTTTGGTTTTATCGCTTGTTGCATGCTGCATGCACCACTCCAACACTTTGGCCAGGGTTGGCCCGTCCACAAGGCTGAGTGGAATCTCGTCGCCAGTGTAACCGTCTTCGATAAGATTTTTGATGGTTATAGACTGGATCACGACAGTCTCCTCAACCTCGAAGGGTTGGCCATCGAAAGACTTGGTCTATATTCATATTAGAGGGTCCTTCAGTCTCAGCTCAATAAAATTCCACCATTTGTTTAATTTCGGATTGGCTACAAAAGTCTTTTAGACCCAATACTCTTTCAAAGAATCACCTGGCAAGCAGCGTCACAGACTTACTTCCGGTTCCATATGGAAAATTACAATCCTTTGCTAGCGCCCGGTTTCCATAAAAAAACTAATATGCATGTTAATAAAGTTTCCAAGTCCAATCATGAATGTATTAGTTGCTGATATGTAAATTTCTTTGATTCAGGAAACAAATCAATCATGAACTCATCCTTCAATAAATAATAATAGAAGTTAAAATGCTGCCAGTATCAGTTTAGTTCTTCAAAAAGGTGAAACCAAAATGTATCGCACAAAACCAAGATGAGGTTTCTCTTCATGCGCATAATGGGAATTTGATAACTCGGCATTTTGGTTGGTGTATATCAAATTGTGGGAAGGAATCCAAAAAATGTCGAATAGAATCGTTAGCTACTGTGCTAGCAAACAACTTGACAATTACGATTAGATTAAAAATTAGAATAATCGTTTTAAACTTAACTACCTTTTGTATTTTCCCTAATTTTACAGGGATACATATTTTGTAATCCGGCATTTTTTCTTGAATGTAGGGGAAGCGGAAGCAAAGTATGAAACCAAGAACCCAAAGCAATTATCATATATAAGCAATGAAAGTGTTTCATTACATATATTAATAAAGGTGTTTCAGTATCGCTAATGAAACTGTTTCGACACCTGAGGGTAAGATTGTGTATTAACTTTTAATTTATTTTGCAGATTGGGTTTTTTTTTTTGTTTTTTGTTTTTTTGCTCCGGAAAATCGTAGGGAGGCAAGGTTGAAGAAGGTGAAGGTAAAAAAGCTTTTTAAATTTTCAGCAGTCAAAAAATGATAGAATCTGTTAAATGGATCTCAATGATAAAAAGAAGTAAACCTGAAAGATTGAAATGATATAAAAACAATAGTATGTTTCTCGGGAATATTACGCGAAACTTTAAAGGTAATCTATACTATTTTCAAAATAATAAATAAAAAAACGTGCAGAAAGCCATAGACTCTTAAAGCACTCTGACCATGACCGCGCCTTGAATCATATAATAATTGTGGTTTGAGATCGAAGCTTAAGCGAGAAACAAAGAAGATACTACAAGAAAGAGTCGTTTTGATTTAATGGTGCTCAATTTGTTTTTCTCTTAAACTTACTATTTATGCTTTACTAATTTTTTTTTAAAAAAAAAAAAGAGAGAGAGATAGCAAAAGGGCGACGAACAAGAGTAACTAGCTAAATTATATATTAGCTGAACTGAAACAATTATGTAATCAATCAAATGCTGAGCAAAGAAAAGAGAGAATGGTTTTGGTTAGCCAATGTGTTACATGTATACCTGAGGCAAACAAGACGGGCTTAGAGAAGGAAAACTGATGATTTTCCTTGATGATAATGTTACAGATCGCTTCCGCCGCGCACAACAATAATTTTTCAACAAATGGGCCACCATATATAGAGCAAGTATCCAGCCCAAAAGACTAGTCTATTAGGTGGATAAATGAGGATTATCCAAACAGGGATCCTCCTGTAACAATCCTCCTCCTCAGACAAGGCCCCGGCGGGTGTGTGACGCCATCCTTGTCTACGGATGGCTTCCGCCGCGCACAACAATAATTTTTCAACAAATGGGCCACCATATATGGAGCAAATATCCAGTCCAAAAGACTAGTCTATTAGGTGGAGGAACTCCTCCCATATATAAGCCCCATGACCTTCCCTTAATCAATCAATGTGGGACTCCCAAATGAGGATTATCCAAATCGGGATCCTCCTGCAACAGATAAGAGCAAACCAAACAAAAGGAAGGTGCTCCACATACAAAGCATCTTCCGAAAACATTGTAATTTCTGTTCACAAACCGTTTTTCGCTCTTCTGGGCTAGGAGTGGACTCTGTCCCTATCTCCCGCTTTTGTTAGTCAGATACTTATTCTAAATATGAAACAAAGGAAATAAATTTAATTAATGTGAGGACCTACATAATGAAAAAAAATCCGAAAAAGTTTAAGAAGAGCAGATATGGACGTACATATATAAAAAATATAATCCTAATCATAACAATAACAATAATAAAGCAAAATTCCATTAATTTTATTTATATCATTATTTATACGCATTAATTACTTTTACAGAAAATTCTAATCGATTATTTTTCACAATATAACAGTATCAAAGCAACCGGAGTAGCTGATAATTTTAATGATAAATTTTAGCATGATAAAGACTAATACGAATTTGTGTGTTAATATCAAGCGCTCAGATTAGTAGCACAGCAACTGACCAGCTCTGAATTTCATGGGTTACATAAAGGCTGACAAAAGTTCTGAAATACATTTATATTGCTTGTTTCGATTGGTTACTGATCCCGCTGTGCCCAGATCTAAAATACTGGCTGCAGTTTGTGATATCTCCGCCATGTTCTTGCTTTCACGGTAGTAGATTACTGATATGCAAGAGTGGTAACACAAGTTGATTGAACTAATAATTGCTAGTATCATGAAGTACTTGTCCACGTGATCCGACGTTATGTCAGTATGAACCAAAAAGCTAATGCTTACACAAATACTTAATGTGAAACCAAAATTTCCCAATCCAATCACAAAGTTATTAATTGCGCATACATACTTCTTCCTTGATTCAGGAAACAAAATAATCATAAATTCATCAAATCCATCTTGAGCAAGTCCTTCCATAAAACCTAACATGCAGAACTGTGGCAGAAGCCAGAAGATGCTTAATATTATCATGCCATCATCATCAAAATCTTTTCCAACTCTCCATGCAGCGATAAAGCAGGGTACAGAGAGCAGCACTCCAAGCCAGAGTTTCAGTAATTTAGCGTTTTTCTTTTCAGCTTTTGGAACCAATTTGGAAATTACTAGCTCAAACATAAAAGAGATCATTTTACGTGATATAGATTGAATTATCCCCAGCGAAGGAAGATATTTTGCAGCCTCCATATTTTGTCCCATCAAAGGAAAAAAGGTCTTCCCTGCTGATAAAACCATACCAAACAAAGCGAAGGTCGTCCACATACAACCCATCTTACGAAAATAATTTAACTTCCGATTGCTTTCTGTTTGTTCTTCTTTTGGACTACGAGCCGAATCTCTGCCATGCTTTCTGTTTCCGTCATTCGTATATTCATTAACATGGAAATTTAAAAAAAAGGCAATAACAAGAGCAACATATATAATGGACAAAATTTATACCTGCTGTCTATGTCAACTAACTCCCCAGAAACGTAAAACCAAATAGTAACGCACAAGACCAAGCCGAGACTGCTTCCAGACGCCCATAGCGAGACTTTGAAAATAAATTTGTACGAACTTCGCCGATTCAGTAATTCTTTGTAACTGACTTTGTAGGTTAGGAAGGCAGCAAGTGCACTAAAAGACCAGACAACACAGCACCACACATTTTTTCGAGCTATTACTCGCTCTTTATCTGGGTTTGCTGGATCAGGCTCATGGTTTTTGAATTGATCAACAATAAATTTTCCTATAACACGCTGAACTCCAGCGTGACCCACCGCTAGGAGGAGAGTTCCAATTACGTTGTAAGGAAACTCCACCACTACTGGAGATGAATTGACATAAAGTATCACCAATCCCTGCAACAACAATAATCTGTTAGTTAAATTATTGACCAGATAGCAAGTGCTCAAAACAGGCATGCTAGGTTTCAGAGGAAAAGAATTTGTCATCTTACTAATTATTTCGCATGCAAACTTGGGAGTGATCAAGTATAATACTTTCAAACACGCATTTGGCTTGTTAAGATATGTGAGAATTATAGGATAAATTAGATTAATCAGTTCAAATTAATATTTCCAAGAAAACATACTTACAATAGTATAGAAGAGACTTGAAACTATCATAACTAGGAGACGACTGACTAGGGCTTTTGGCATAGATATCATCGAAACAACAAGCTGTATTAAAGCTGATACACCCTGTAGAATCAACGCAAGTATTGCAGCGTTCATCACCTCTTTTTGCCAATTTCCCTCCGATGCCTTTATGGGATCAAAGAAATATGTTATCGATAAACCCAGTATTAAATAATCTATCATCTTGTCGCAAAAGAGCAAGCCTGAAAATTAATTAATCATTTAAAATGTCATTAGTGGGGCATTTAATATATATTTTTGTGAGCAGCAATTGTTTGATCATATGAAATTAAAGTAATAAATATTTAGATCTTAATCTATTGTGGATGATTATTGGATAAAATTGTGAAAAGAATATTACTATTTTTTTTCAACCGAAATTATTTACTTAGACTTGTCTTGGTACGAAAACTGAATTTAGAATTTCTTAAGTCAGCATTATATAAAAGGTCTGTTACATATACATAAGCAATTTAAACTGCACTAAGATTTTAAATATCTAATATATAGACAAGAGACGAAAAAAAGAAGAGAGAAAAACAAAAGGGGAACGACGAAGGGCATCTCAATTCACCATTTTTCCAAAATGAAAAAAAAAAAGAAATTGAATTTCACAACTCAATCAGAATATTAAACTAGCAAGAACTCAAAAAAAAGAAAAGAAAAATCTAATCAATTCTAAACATAAAAAAATAAATAAATGAATTAGATCAGATAAAAGTGCAAGAAATTTTGAGAGAAAAACATAGATAAATAAAGAGCAAAGTGAAAATTTTGAGAGAAAATTTATGATGCGAGCTATAATCTTTAAATAGATGTCGCAATTAACTTGACACACTAGATTTTTTTAAACAATTGTGTTAGTTAAGAGAGAAACAATCATTTTCAGATTTTCTCCTCTACTTTATCTTTCCTTTCCAAATTTTCTCTTGATTTTATAGTATTTTTCCAAAAAAAAAAATTATTGTTTAACGCATCAGCCTAAGGTAAAAGATTCATTTACAGAAGATTCATGGGAAGAAAATTTGAAATACATGGAACGGTAAAACACAAACAATGATATCTAACAGTGTAGAAAGAATCTTAAAATAAAGACCAAACCCCCATTCAAATTTAACTCAAACAATGAGCCCAAAAGACAAATGGTAAAACATCTCGTCACCTCATAGCCTTCATCTTTGCAGCCCGAACCACCACTGTATATGATGAGAGGTGATAAGAAAGGGTTGAAATAAGAGAAACGAGAGCAAGAAGAGATAACTGTGAGTTTTTTAAAATTTTTTTTTTTTTACTTTTAGTAGCAATTTTTATTATTTTACTCATTCGAATGAGTCATCTTCGACGAATCTGTCATCTTACGTGATTTCTTTCTTTAAAGATGGGTGTTTGTTGACACCACTTGTCACTTAGTCCTATTAGGATTTATAAATTGAAGTCATTCTCTTTTTTTTTTTTCCAAAAATTTTTACTTTTTCTATAAGCGATTTATCACTTATCCTTGAAAAAAAAATTTTACTTAATGATTATTCTAAAAAGTGAAAAATAACACTTATTTTAAAAAGTGAAAACCTAAATAGAAAATATCAATGTTTTTTTCTACAAATGCCCCTTATATATAGTTATTATAAAATAATGTTCTTAAATGATAAATAATATTACATTAATAAATCCTTAAGGTATTGGTTCAAGTTGTAAAGCTTGATACCAAAGACGTGTAGTTAGGTGCACACGCACCCATGAAAATACTAGAAGAAATAAGAACCTTCACAACATTTGAAAACGTTTATCGATGGAGCTATAAAAAAACCTCTAGTCTATTACAACAGTTGTTAAATACTGTAAAGATTTTATTTACAAAGTTCAAAAGATGATGTAAACAAGTTAACGTTGTAAAGAATTTTTTACAACATTTAAAAAATGCTATAATTAAGTCGTTGCAGCATTAAATATTTTAAATGTGAATTAACAAAAGCATGCATTAACAAGAGTAACTTAAATGTAATGGCAAAAAATTATGAGGAGAAGGACACAATTATACATACATACATACATATATATATATGTATGTATGTATATATGTATGTATATTAAAGAGGTACTTTGAATCATTTTGATTGTTCCCATGTCTCATGTTCCTTTGTGTATATAAAATCTACATACACAAACACACACACACACACACACATATATATATATATATAGATTTTAATGTGAGAAGGTCATGGAAGATCAACTTTTAAATCGGGACCTCTTATATTTGGTTACATAATTAAGCGAGATCCCATGGCTTTCAAAAACCTTTACTCAACCTTCAACCATTAGTTTTCATCTATGAAGCTAAGTCAACAAAAGGGTGATATAGTCTTTTATACAATTTATTATAAACAACAAATTATATAGGGATAAATGTCACAAACCAACCCTAGATTTTGAAGAAATTTCATTCAAATAAGACTTTTGATAATATTCCTTTGGTCGTCCTTAAGTTTTTTAAAAATCATCAATGAGGTCTTCAATTGACCAAAACCGTTAGTCAATGTTGATTTGACTGCCTTATTTATATACACCCAAATAAAAAGATCAAAATATTCTTATAATATAGAAAAACCTGCAATAGCACCAACCCGTGCAACGACAATTAATGTATGATGTGCCTGTTAATTTATTGACTTGGTTAACGTTCGACGCAAAGCAAGTGTTCAAACATGTCATGTTAGGTTTGATCAATTATTTCATATGCAAACTTAATTGGAAGTGATTGATCAAGTAAATCAATACTTTCCAGTACGCCTTGGTCGTTAACATATATATGTGAAAATTATAAGATTAAATTAGATTCATAAATTCAAAATTTTCCAACAAAAAGTAATATAGAAGAGAATTGAAACTAGCTATGACAACTAGGAGACCATTGAACAAGGCTTTCGACATGGATTTCAAGACAACAAGCTCCAACGTTAAAGCTGATACTCCCCGAAGAATCATCGAAATTATTGCAGTACATTCACGAACTCTTTTTCTTCAGTCTCTATTATAGTACCATAAGATACTATAATATGTATAACTATCGGCTTTGGAATAATGAAATATGTTATCGATAAACGCAGTATTGGATAATCCATCAACTTGTCGCTGAACAGCAAGCCCGGAAATTAATTAATTCAAAACTCCGTAGTGGGGTGGGGCATTTGATGATATCAAACAAATATGTATATCTTTGAAGAACGGTATATTGTCATCATCAACGCTAATGATGATTATTGGATAAAACTATATATTGTCAAAAGAGTAATACTTTTTTTTTTCCTTCTCTACGAAAATTATTTGTTTGACCTAATGTTGGAATTTATCTTACTGAAACTATTTTAAGTTATAGCGTAATGTAATTCGTAATTTAAACTGCAAATATCATATTATCATAGGTTTTTTGGGGCCTAGGTGACTTTCAACAATCAAAGTGCAAAAGAAAGAAAAGAGAGAATGGTTTTTGGTTTAGCAAATATTGATACATACCTGAGGCAAACATGACGGCCTTACAAAAACAGAAGTGATAGCACAGCCAGTATCTAAACTTGCACCCGAGTTCAGAAAATGTTGTGGTTCTGGACTCATTACATGGATGCATTTTGATTGTTGCTAGGAAATCAAAGCTTCTGAAGTTCTTTTGCCGCCTTGCTTTTGTATATATATAAGAGAAAGTAACAATATGTCAAATTTTATGAACATAATGACGTCAAGGAAGACAATTATGTTGACGAGACACTGACGTAAGTAAGCCAATATTTAATAACGTAATTAAGATGTTAACGTAATATCTATATTTTTATATTAAGTGCGATATTTTGTTCAAATGCAAACTGTTTGACCACTCATCATGCCATGAACAATAGGTATAGTGGCGCACTACCGCAAATGTCCAAGGTAGAATTAAAAGTAGATTCATATTTTATCATTTTCAAATCTGGAATCCACTATGCTAGATGGTGGAGTAATCTCCTATAAACTTGATAGTTATGATTAAAGTTTGAATTCATAATTTGTGGATATAATTTGTAGAGTACAAGCCGTACTGCACAAAAGCACCAAATTCATTTTCTAACATTAGTTCGAAGATTAATTCAACATAAATTTGGATGTTATTAGAATTAGTTTAATTATAGTTTCAAATTTATATAATGGCTACCTTTCCATCTTTTATGTTTTTTAAAATACAACTTATTAGTTAAATGCACCTTTACGTTCTTTTTTTTTTTTTTCAATAAAGTGTACGTATATTTAAAGTTTCAAACAAAAACACACAACACGTTATAAAAATATATTTGTCTCCTTCTTCTTATCTTTAATCTTATCAGAATCTTTCGTTTTTCTTTAAGCTTCTTTAATAATTTATTTATTTATTTTTTGACAACAACTAGACTTGAATTATAAAATGTTAGTTTCAGTGGCATAACCAGAATTTTTTATTTTTATTTTTGGGTGGGTTGAAAAAATTTTCAAAGTTGTTTGGTAAACCTTAATAGTAAGAGAAGATTTTATTAATCAGAAAAAGTACACCTAATTAGGGGCATTTTGAACCTTACCCTTTGAAATATAGATAATCTCTATGTTAAAAATTAACTGAAATGACAACAAAAACATAATGTGTTAAATATTTTATATATGTGTGTGTGTGTGTGTGTGTGTGTGTCTTCTTCTTTTGTTTTTCCAAGGAGCTACAATATAAATTTTCAAGTAAATTAAATAAACTACCAACTTTGAATTAAAATTAAATAAAAAGATAAATAATTAATTGCTTGAGAAATGGAAAGTTGGCCAAAACTTGCTTCTACTCTATTGCAAAGAAATCACATAAAATTTAGAGAACTATTAGGACAAGAACAAAATATAAGATAAAAGATAAAAAAAATGATTAAAAGAAGAGAAAAAAATAAGATAAAAGGCAAAAAATAATTAAAAGAAGAGAAAAAAAGGTTGTAAAGAGACTAATGAGAGTGCAGGGAGGTACAGGTTTATAAAGGGGGAAAAAACGTAACACACCTAAGGATTGTGCTAACAAACGATTTCAATCCTGTTGTTTGGAAAATGACATTTAACCCTCATTTTAACATTTCCGTTCAAGAAAACTTAGACTGTGTTCCTTTATGTTTCCTAAATCCCATTTTCTGATTTTCATGAATTCCAATGCCGTGTAAAATGTTTAGTAATTGTTCACTTATGTTTTCAAAGTTTGAATTTGGAAAACAGGATATCAAAGCCTATATATCTTTCTACGTATAGTGTTCATGTTTTCTCTCTCTCCATTTTGTTCAAATCAGTAACTCCTCTCTTTGTTTTCTCCACTTTTGGAGTTTTAGATTTCATTTTAGGATACATTTTCAAACACTTATTTTGTTTTTATTTCCAGAGTTTCGATTTTATAATTCATTTTCAAACACATATTCTTAAAATCATTTTCTGCTTTTTATTTTCAGAATTCATTATCAAGCACATATTCTTCATTCTAATTTAAATATCTCAAAGCAACAAATATAATTTCTAAATCATTTTGAAAATAAAAACACAAAATTCATAAAAGAACACACCTTTAACTGTTGAAGATGTTCAAGAAAACTTAAAGAATAGTATATAACACTGATCCCATGATTCTTGGCAAAAAACTCCCATCCACTAGGCGACGTGACACTTCACAAAATAGAATTACAACAAATTTATTTAGCATAATATGGAGTATAAATATTGAAATTTATAAATAAAAATATAAGAAATATGTCATAAAATTAATTTCTTTAAAATTAAGAAAAAAATGTGAATTAAATAATGGCAAAATTATTAATTTAAAGGTAAAAAATATATTAATCATGATAAATAAACAATTTAAAATTATAATAAATAATTTATAAATTATAACTTATTTTTAACTTTTAAATTAATAATTTTATTATTATTTATTTATCATCATTAACTTATATTTTAAATTATAAATCTATTTATAAATTATAATATATTTTTAACTTTTAAATTAATAATTTCACTATTATTTAATTTAAAATGTTTATTCTTAATTTTATAGTGATTAACTCTATGACATAATTCTCATATTTTTAATTATAAATTTTATTATTTATATTCCATGTTATGTTAAATAAAGTTGTTGCAACTATATTCCATCAAGTGTCACATTGCTGAGTTGTTCACATGAGAGCTTTAAGACAAGAAGCCACAGGTTTGAGCCAGATAAGTGTCATAGAATTTTCTCGGTAACATTCAATAGTGAAAAGACTTTAATACCCTTCCTCTGTTAAGTTTTCACTTAAATGGAAATGTTAAAGTGGGGGCTAAACGTCACTTTCTAAACAACGTGGATGAAATGGGGTTAGCCCAAACCATGGGGGTGTCTTGTTAAGTAGGCTGAGTTGTTTTGTCTAAGTAGAATTTTTCATCGGTCTAAGTAGGCTGAGTTGTTTTGTCTAAGTAGCCCAAACGTCACTTAATTTTTCATCGGTTTATATAGGCTGAGTTGTTTTGTCTAAGTAGAATTTTTTTGATAATATGGATTGGATGATAAAATGAAAATATTTTTTATAATAATTGTTTATATTACGAATTGAATGAAAGTAGGAAATTATTATATTAACAAAAGTAATTAAAAGAGAAAACAAAATTGTTTTATATAACTTTTGTGAGAAGACTACAATTCATGAGAGAGAATATAAAATTGAAAACAAATGTGTGTAAAAATTAATTTAAAATGTTTGTGTTAAAATTATTATGGCTATTTAATGAATATTAGTTGAGCCTAAGAGTGTTGCCAATTTATATCTAATGGGTTTAACTTATAACCAATGTAATATAATATTAATTGGTTTACAGATTTTTCAATCCAATCAAATCCAATTAAAAAATGAAATGAAATCCAATATGATATTGTAGAAACCATCTTCCGATCTAATAAATTATCTGATCTAATGCTAATTTAAAAAACATTTTCTAAGAAAAGATACTATATGGTCCGATCAAAAACCGTAATTTAATGTGATATAATACAAAATTTAATGATAATATATTGATGTAAATTTAAGTATGAGAAGTAGCTCATAATATAAGAAATAAAAATTAATTTCCAAATTAATTAAAGTGCCCAAATGAAAAATAACAATAAACATATAAATCATCCATTACAAAAATTACAATTTTAAATAAATTCATAGGACATACTCCAATAAGCTATGCATAACATGGAACAATTTATTTTCTATATTAACGTAAATGTCCATGCATATTATAGAACCTTGCATTTTTCGGTTACTTAATTTAAGATTAAACATATTTTATTATATTAAAATTATAATGGACAGGGCCTTTTTTTTTTAGATATTACATTTTACTCTTATTATGTTTCAATGGATTGAATCAGTTAATGACGGATTTTTGTAATAAGATCTATTATTTGATTTAATTAATTCGATTTTTAAAAATCATAATCTAATCCACTAATTAACTAAATCCAATCAAAATATGATTGGTTTGGATTAGATCGGTTGATTTGAATTTTGAACACCCATAGTGGAGCTTACGGGGTAGTCATCTAAGATGTTTTGCAAGCTCCACATCCAAACAAAAATGATTTATGACAGTAGAAAAATTTTAAGACATACAACTTTTTCTTTCCAAAATTGAACCTAGTCACGGAATTTTTTTCTAAAATCTCGGCTGGGCTCTTTCTCCCTTATTCCGTCAGTGCTAGTATGAGTAATGCTACTTATACAAACTATTTATACAAACTCACACATACAAACTGATGTGGCATTCCTATATGATCGCCACATCACCCACATTAATTAATGTTATTTATTATTAATATATATTTATCAAATTACTACATTTATTAATCAAATCACATTATGCTACGTCAGTTTATATAGGTGAGTTTGTATAAGTAGTTTGTAAGAGTAGCATTACTCGTGCTAGTATTTGTCGTAAACATGATGGAAATTGAAAAGTTGCAAGATATGGCCGACAGAAATAGGTGTCATTTGTAGTGGTGCGCAGGTGCTCGATTGTTTTAGGTTTCTGTTAAGCCTATACTTATTACCGCAACGAAAGAGAGAGAAAGATAGCAAATTAAAAGGACAAATTTTACAATATTATTCACTTTCAGTTTCAGATCAAGGGCCGATCTATGTAATGCCCCCTTTTCCCAGATTTTGCTCATGAACTGGACTGATACAAGTATGCAATCGATCAAGTGAAAAATAAAATGAAAAGAGAGAATGTTTTTGGCTATTATAACCGAGGCAAACAAGACACCTTTGCAAAAACAATAGTAGTATCTGAACTTATTAGATTAATTTAGATTTTTTTTTGGACGAGTTACTTCAGAGTCATTTTGGTTGTTTCTAAGTTTTTGCATACATATCAACATTTAATATCAGACACTACGTTGCCAAAGACTTTTCTGTACAATAAAGGTCCAGCATCCTAGTTCGGAAAATAAAAAGTTGCCTAGATATTTGTCGACAGAGATTGTAATTATTCGGCCGTGAGAGGGCGACATTCTACGGTAAGATAAGAGCAGTGTAGGGCACTAAGTAAAATATACTTTACCTTTTATCATAATAGACGAAGTGGCATTATTGATGTGCTAATCTATGGATCTCATCATATGTCCTGCTCTTAAGGTCATCGTGTACACATAAGATATCTTAATGACAGCATATTTTTTAATATTTTTTTTGTAGGAATCGTGAATTATTGAATGAATGCACTCTAAATTTTATATTTAAATAATCATATTATTATCTTAATTAATTAATTTATAAAAATGATTAAAATTACTTAGTCAATAATAAATGATGATATTTAATATTGAGATTATTTTTATCTAACTAATTTATAAAGTTTTGACTTTCTTTCATAATTCTATCACACAATCAAACAAAAGAGAAACATTCCTCGTCCCTTTTTTTCTTCCAATTTTTATTTTAACTCACTTTTCCTTTCTTCTCTTCTTTCCTCACCATTGTTTGGAGGAAGTAGAACTGATGATGTTACATGATGATGCTAATTAAGAAAAGTATTTGATAGACACTACATCAATTCAATTGTTATTATGTAAACACCCTTTTGAAAACTAAACAGAAAGCTTGCTTAAATAAGAATAATGATACTCATTATAAATTATATTTCAAATTTTATATCCTTAATAATATGTATTTAATCAATAATTGTAAAGTAGATGCGTTGATGATGAAATGATTTATCATAGCGTTTCATAATTCATACAATAAATAACATTTTACTTGAGATAAAAATTTGGAAAGAGTATAGTTACTTTTAAATAATAAAAAGTCTTTCCTTGCATTAATTATACTTTACTATCCTCCCTTGCTTTAATTACCAAAATTTCTATATTAGACACGCCCTCTATTTTTCCCAAATTTGTATATCTATATCCAACTAGCTATTGCGCAAGGACATTTATTGTCACTATTTTTTTGCATTAAAACTTTCATATATTAAAGAAAAAATTTCAAAAATCTATATTTTTCTTTCAAATATTTTTATTTGTATAGAAATAAACTTGCACCAATTTGAAAAAATTTTGTGGCTCTAGACTCATTGCTTGGAGTTATTTTGATTGATGCGGGGAAACTTCTCTGAGTTGTTTTGCAGCCTTACTGTTGCATGTATAAGAGACATTAAAAACAATTATATATATATGAATTAGGATCCTCTCCTGATCTTAACTTTACCTTATCTTTTTTAGATCTTGGGTCATATGAATTTTAATGATTTTAAATGGTTATGATCTATTATATTCTCTTTCTTCTCTTATTTATTATGTATTAACCAGCAATTTTACGTCTCCATTTTGTTAAGGTGAAGATCAAATCAGGAGAGAATCCTGGTGCTATATATATATATATATATATATATTGCACCATATTTTGTTCAAATGCAAACTGTTTGACCACTCATCATGTCATGTCATGAACAATAGGTGATGGCGCACTACTACAAATGTCGAAGGTTTAATTAAAAGTAGAATCATCTTCTATTATTTTCAAATATGGAATCCACTGTGCGAGATGGTGGAATTCATCTCCTACAAACTTGATAGTTACGATTAAAGTTTGAAGTTACAATCTCTGGGTATAATACGTAGAGTACACGCACTACTGCACACAAGCACCGAGTTCATTTTCTAACATTAGTTCGAAGCTTAATTCAACCTAAAAACTTGAAGCACTATCAGCCGTACGCGTAATATACGTCCACTTCTGATATTTTGATCAATTTCTGTATCGTAACAGGGAAATGCTATGGTACATCAAGATGCCGTAGCATTTTTAGTATAATTCGTACAAATTTTGGACAGGAGTATGTACAAAAAGTGAACAAGTACAGAAAAAATTGTATTTTGAATCTTTACAAAATTTATATTTGTTTTATAATTTTTATATACTTATATACAAAATTTATTTAAATTGTACAAAAATTGGACTGGTAACTCGATGTACCTTACTAAAACCCATCATAACATAACAAAAAATACCCTAACCAATTAAATTTTGCCATGTGATTGATATGTTAATTATTTGGCTCATATGCAATTTTTAGGATCCCACATGGTAACTTGTGAAGTGTGGATTTCATATAGCTCTTATAAAATAAGCCATATGGGAAATTATTTTGTGTCCCAAATTGAAATATCTTTCACCCCCTAAAGTTGTAAGGTCTCGCAAATAAGACCTCATAGTTTAAGGGCCTTTTTGTAAGGACCTTAAAGTTTGTAATATTTGCTTTTTCTCCCTTTGAGTTTGGGTATTTGTAGTATTGCCCAATTGTTTGGGTAATTACAGTTTGGCCCAACTATTTGGGTAATTATAGTTTGACCCAATAGTTGTGAAATTTGTATTGTGGCCTAAAAGTTTGTAATTCTCTTTGAAGATAGTGGAAAGTTTCTTCAGCGGCGCTCAAGGACGTAGGTATTTATACCGAACCTCGTTAAATCTTGGTGTTCTTTCTATTTTTGTATTGTGGTTGATTGGTTGCCTCTTTAGTTGCTATTATATTCAATTATCTAGCATAGTTTGTGTTGTGCATTTTGGTTGTTCTGTGGTTATCGCTTCCGCTTGTGCATAACAATTGGTATCAGAGCCGAAGGTTTTCGGTAGTTAGTGGCTATTTCATTTAAGCACTTGCTACTATTCTGGGCTGTTGATTTTGGATTGCTAGTTATTGAATATAATAGTTTGTTTGGAGCTTGGTTATTGGTGATTTGTGTATCGAGCTTATTTGTGAGAGGTAGTAATGGCTTCATCGTCTACTGTATCTGAGAAGACAGTAACTGTGACAAATGCAAAAATAGATGTTGAAAAATTTGATGGCCGAAATAATTTCGGCTTATGGCAGAGTGAGGTTTTGGACGGGTTGTATCAGCAAGATTTGGATATTGTTCTGGAAGAAACAAAACCAGAAGATATCAGTGCCAGAGATTGGGACAGGCTTAATATAAAAGCTTGTGGGTTGATTCGCTCTTACTTGTGTAGAGAACAAAAGTATCCGTTCACTAAGGAGACATCTGCAAACAAATTGTGGAAGGCGCTGGAAAACAAATATATGAAGAAAAGCAATGAGAATCGGCTGTATCTATTGAAGAGATTGTTCCGTCTCCGGTTGAAACCAGGTACGAGCATCAGTTCTCATATTGATGAGTTTAATAAGTTTATTGCTGATTTGTTAAACTTAGATGAAACCTTCAAAGATGAAATTAAGGCTATGCTATTGATTGGCTCACTTCCAGATGAATTAGATCATTTATGCATTACTCTTATCCATGGGAAAGATAAACTGTCTTTTGAAGAAGTTTGTTCTGCTTTGTTGAATTATGAAATTCGTAAGAAAGATCAAATGGAATATAGGGATGAGTCAGTAGATGGATTGACAGTGAGAGGGCGTAGTCATAGTAGGAAACCAGGAAAAAGGGGAAAATCTTTGTCGAGAGGTAGATTAGGAAAAGATGAGTGTGCCTTTTGTCGTGAGAAAGGGCATTGGAAGAAAGATTGTCCTAAGTTGAAAAAGAAGATAAGGGCAAGGCTGTTTCTGATGCATGTGTTGTTGAGCGTGAGGATGATAGTGATTCAGATATTTGTCTAGTTGGTCATCCGTCCACTTCTGTTTCTGATTAGTGGATTATGGATTCGGGTTGTACTTATCATATGTGTCCACATCGGGATTGTTTCTTTCAGTTTGAGGAGCTTGATTGTGGAGTTGTGTATATGGGCAATGATGATATTTGCCATACTGCTGGGATAGGTTCGATTCGATTGAGGAATCATGATGGACTGACTAGAGTTTTGACAGATGTTCGGCATGTACCGAAGTTGAAGAAGAATCTCATCTCTTTGGGAGCCTTAGAATCTAAAGGCTGTGGTATATCTATTCGAGATGGTATTCTGAGGGTCACTTCAGGCGCTCTTGTGGTATTGAAAGGCACTAGGAGGAACAACTTGTATTACTATAATGGTAGTACGGTTATTGGATCAACTGCTATGGTTTCTGATAATGATACAGATTCAGAGATCACTAGACTGTGGCATATGCGATTGGGACATGTAGGTGAGAAAGCCTTATTTAGTTTGGTGAAACGAGACTTATTGAAAGGTGCAAAGACCTGTAAGCTAGATTTTTGTGAGCATTGTGTTCTAGGAAAGCAGAAGAGAGTGAAATTTGGCACCGCTATTCATAATACCAAGGGTATTCTTGATTATGTTCACTCAGATGTGTGGGGACCTACTAAAACTGCATCTATGGGAGGTAGGCACTACTTTGTTACTTTTGTTGATGACTTTTTCAGAAGAACTTGGGTATACTGTTTGAAATCAAAAGATGATGTACTTCGTGCTTTTCTTAAATGGAAAAAGATGATTGAGACACAAACTGGCAAGAAGATCAAGCATCTCAGAACAGATAATGGTGGTGAGTATTACAGTGATCAGTTTTTGAAATTGTATCGAGATGAAGGTATTGTACGTCATTTTACTGTTAGAGGTACACCACAGCAGAATGGGGTGGCAGAACGCATGAACCGGACATTGCTGGAGAAAGTTTGGTGTATGTTGTCCAATGCTGGGTTGGGCAAAGAATTTTGGGCTGAGGCTGTGACTTATGCGTGTCATCTCATTAATCGTCTACCTTCAGCTGCTATTGGTGATAGAACTCCATTTGAGGTATGGTCTGGACAACCTGTTTCTGATTATGATTCTTTACATGTTTTTGGTTCTACTGCATATTATCATGTGAAAGAATCTAAGCTGGATCCTAGAGCCAAGAAAGCGATTTTCTTGGGATTTGCTTCAAGAGTGAAAGGATATCGTCTTTGGTGTCCTAGTTTGAGGAAGATTATATCCAGCAGAGATGTGACATTTGATGAGTCTTCAATGTTGAAGAAATCAGAAAACCAGACAAAGGTGAATGGTACTCTACAGCAGGTGGAGCATACTCAGCAGCAGGTGGAGTTTGAAACGATGATATTGAACCCAGTTAGATCTGTTGAGACAGATGTTGATACTCCTATGACAGAGGGAGATTTGGGAGATGATGGTGAGGGTTCTACTCAGGAACCTCAACAGCAACAAGAATCTATTGCAGTTAATAGGCCAAGACGTGAGATTCGCAGACCTGATCGATTTGCTGATATGGTGGTCTATGCACTTCCAATTGTAGATGCTGATGTTCCTTCCACTTATAGGAAGGCAGTCAGATGTTCTAAAGTTGATGAGTGGAAGACAGCTATGAGCGAAGAGATGTAGTCTCTTCAGAAGAATGAAACTTGGGAGCTAGCTCAACTACCGAAGGGTAAAAAGGCAATTGGGTGCAAATGGGTATATGCAAAGAAAGATGGATTTCCTGACAAGATTGACGTCCGCTACAAGGCAAGGTTGGTGGCTAAAGGCTACGCTCAGAGGGAAGGAATTGACTACAATGATGTATTTTCCCTAGTTGTGAAACATTCTTCCATTAGAATTTTGTTGGCCTTGGTAGCTCAGATGAATATGGAACTAGTTCAACTTGATGTAAAAACTACATTTTTACATGGTGACTTGGAAGAGGAAATCTATATGACTCAGCCAGAGGGATTCAAAGTTGCTGGTAAGGAAAATTTAGTATGCAAACTGAAAAGATCGCTTTATGGTTTGAAGCAATCTCCCAGATAGTGGTATAAGCGATTTGATCGGTTTATAATGGGTCAGAAGTACACAAGAAGCAAATTTGATAATTGTGTGTATTTTTGGAGGCTACGTGATGGTTCTTTCATTTATCTACTCTTGTATGTTGATGATATGTTGATAGCTTCGACGAATGTCGAAGAAATTGCAAAGTTGAAGACTCAGTTGAATCGAGAGTTTGAAATGAAAGATTTGGGTGAAGCTAAGAAGATTCTTGGCATGGAGATTAGCAGAGATAGAGGGAGAAGCAAGATTTGTTTGACTCAGAAGCAGTATCTGAAGAGGGTATTACAACGGTTTGGCATTACAGAGCAGTCTAAACCTGTAAGTACCCCACTTGCTCCTTATATGAAGCTCAGTGCATCTTTATCTCCTAGTACAGATGAGGAACGAGAGTATATGTCTCGAGTTCCATATGCTAATGCAGTGAGTAGCCTAATGTATGCTATGGTGTATACGAGACCCGACATTTCACATGCAGTTGGAGTTGTGAGCAGGTATATGCATGATCCTGGTAAAGGACATTGGCAAGCAGTGAAATGGATTCTACGGTATTTGTTGAAAACCGTAGATGTTGGCTTAGTCTTTGAGAGGGATGATACATGTGGTCAGTATGCTATTGGTTATGTTGATTCAGATTATGCTGGTGATTTGGATAAACGTCGGTCGACAACCGGTTATGTGTTTACTCTTGTAAGAGCACCAGTGAGTTGGAAGTCTACTTTACAGTCTACAGTGGCTTTGTCTACTGCGGAGGCAGAGTATATGGCTATGACATAGGCTGTGAAGGAAGCTATTTGGTTACAGGGATTGCTGGATGAATTGAGAATTGGGCAGAAGAAGATTAGTCTTTATTCTGACAGTCAGAGTGCTATCCACTTAGCGAAGAATCCAGTGTTCCATGTTCGTACGAAGCATATTGATGTTCGGTATCATTTTGTGCGGGAGATTATTGATGAAGGGAGAATCTTACTTCAGAAGATTGAGACTGCCGAGAATCCTGCAGATATGTTGACTAAGGTTGTGACAGCGATCAAGTTCAGTCATTGTTTAGACTTGATCAACATTGTGCGAGTTTGATCGCGCCATTGGGCGCATTTAGAGGCGTTGCAGTTGTGATAGAGAATATGGGAAAAAGAAGAGTTTTGTGGTGGGTCGGCATATTCGCCAATGTGGAGATTTGTTAATTATTTGGCTCATATGCAATTTTTAGGATCCCACATCGGTAACTTGTGAAGTGTGGGTTTCATATAGCTCTTATAAAATAAGCCATATGGGAAATTATTTTGTGTCCCAAATTGAAATATCTTTCACCCCCTAAAGTTGTAAGGTCTCGCAAATAAGACCTCATAGTTTAAGGGCCTTTCTGTAAGGACCTTAAAGTTTGTAATATTTGCTTTTTCTCCCTTTGATTTTGGGTATTTGTAGTATTGCCCAATTGTTTGGGTAATTACAGTTTGGCCCAACTATTTGGGTAAACTATTTGGGTAATTATAGTTTGACCCAATAGTTGTGAAATTTGTATTGTGGCCCAAAAGTTTGTAATTCTCTTTGAAGATAGTGGAAAGTTTCTTCAGCGGCGCCTGAGGACGTAGGTACTTATACCGAACCTCGTTAAATCCTGGTGTGTTTTCTATTTCTGCATTGTGGTTGATTGGTTGCCTCTTTAGTTGTTATTATATTCAATTATCTAGCATAGTTGTGGTTGTGCATTTGGTTGTTCTATTGGTTATCGCTTCCGCTTGTGCATAACATGATACAGGTAATTTATTATTATTTTTATCCTCTTTCATTAAGCAGTTAAACGTTCAGGACATAATTATCACTCATCTCTCCCTTGGAAGCAGATCTGTTCACCGATAAAGTTTGATACACGGCCACCACAAACTAATATTAATAGCTTTCCGTTATCATTAGGAACAACATTTTTTGATCCGTAGAAAGTACTACAGTTAAGACTTTCGTTTATCAGTTAATGTTTATGTTTTCATGTGCAAGGATCTCATCTATAGTTTCATGCATGTGTACTATGTTATATATGTTATGAAATTGATTCACCGAAAAAACTTAAGTTTGTATTTGTGGGTTTCACTAGTAATTAATCTTCAACATACGCTCCGTCGCATGCAAGAATTTTACATGTAATTACACATGAAACAAATCTCAAATGTCTCTTTATGGGACTTACAAGTACATAATTGACACTAAAAGAATTCAAATATATAATATGTGATTGTTATGTTAAAATGGCTATGATAAATCATTGAATCAGCCATTAATTAGAAAATAAATCTCATTAATATCTTACACTAGTCTACACAAGCGAGCAAGACTAGCTACAAGAATGTCAATACTGAAGCTGAAGCCAAGCAAAAGCACATTCATCTTGCGCTTGAACCAAGGTTATTGAAGTGTAGAAGAGTTGAGAATTGAAACCTGAGTCGGTGTGCAACTCCATGGAGATATAATTTTGCACCTTTCTGCTTAGATATATTCATTTGGATGCTCCGAGAAAGTTCTTCTTATTGCTCGCATCAATAATGAAGAGTTTCTCAACTTGGAAACCATGATGGCGCGCAATATCTTGCAAGTATCTATAATGCTAAAGCAATTAGCTGAAATCGTAGAAGACCAATTTTTAAAGGAAATATATTTTCATTGGCCTAAAAAATTAAACTTAAAAACAATATTTCTGATGCCTTCACAAAAGTAGTAGATTTTATCGATAATATTTGCCAATGAACTTGTTAAGATAAGTTGCCTTCACATGGCAAAGTAGTATATATGGCCTACTTTTCTGTTTTAATAATTAAATTCAAATAAAAATAAGATAAAGATCTTGATCAGTAATTGATTAATTTATAGTATTTAATCCAAGACTGCTTGGTTAATAAAGGAAATTGAACTTCTAGCTAGGCCACCCATGTTGAGGCATAATTGTCACAACCCGTACCCAATGTAGTAATATTGCAGCGGAAAAGAATTTACCAAGGGAACACAGTCATCGCTATGCCGAAATCCTTCCTTAATCTTTAACTGATCGAATACCTAAGGTACACAACAGACTAGTGAGTATGAAACTCAGTAAGCAGCTAGAATTATAAAACTATCGTAACACTCAAAATAAAATAATAAATGGCGATAACCATTTCAGAATATGACTACTATTCAATACTTATTCCATAAATCACTTATTATTGTTCATTTCTTGGTATACAAGCCACCAGTGCCCTACTAAGACAGTCTGAAAATTGATTTCACTGTTTAAGGATTGAGTCTCTGTGTGAGGGAACTGGCATGGTAGTGCCAAGTTTTGACTTCCAATCCGTTGCAAATTTCAGTTTTGCGCTCCTACGCCAAAGGAAAGGCATGTATGCACCAACTCTCTATTCTCTCTTACTTAAGTCGGTGCAAATGGTGGCTCTAGCGCGAAAGGTATGGCGCAGCGATGCCAATGCTCTGTCTATACCTCTTTAGATCCGTTAAAGATGCACTCTGCACCATTTAATGGCGCTCCTGCACCAACCCTATATCATTGGCCATTTCTTAAACCAATTGCTCTCTTATCTAGTCACATTCCTAATCCCATAAATACCTGTCTATGGGTAATCAAGGATGGCTTTTCCGTGTCAAAGCTCATCACATACACCCATATATACGCCCATTTACATAAGCATGTCTCATTTACACATAAACTTTCCACAAGTCTATCACATCCTCATGTGCTCCCATAAACATATAAATAATTCATACATGAGTTTCCATAAGCTAGCTACACTATTCACATGGATATCCATTTCACCTAATTTCGGAAGCTTCCACAGTACAGTCACAAACACTTAGGAACAATGCTCTCTAATCAACGTAGGACTTTTCATTTCACAGTCAGTTCCCATATGTAGGCCTACCCATGAATCAGCTCAATGCTAGTCTAACAATCCAGGTGATACCGGGCCCATGCTACCGAATCTCGTCTAGATAAACACATGGTTCAGTCCTCCCCTCAAGCCATGGGAGTACGTAACAGTACGGATACATTCAGATGCCTACACTTGAAATAGCTCGAGGCTAGTCTGACAATCTGGGCGATACCGAGCCCATGCTACCGAATCTCGTCTAGAGAAACACATGGTCCAGACCTCCCCTCAAGCTATGAGAGCCAAGTATCCTAAGTTGTGGCATGCCATTCACATATCAGTTTTCACATTCAGTCATATAAGTGAAGCTCTATATTAAGCTTTCACTCACATATCATATTTCACATTTCAGTCAGTCATATAAGTGAAGCTCTATATTAAGCTTTCATTCACATATCACATTTCACATTTCAGTCACATAAGTGAAGCTCTTTATATCAAGCTTCTAACCTAATCACAACTTATCACAATTCATTCACCATAATGCTAGCATTTAACGGTATCACATTTCACATTCAACATTCAATATAATCCGATGGGCTTGGCAGGAAATTTCAAATTCATAACACATCACACAATGATGCGTGCCTTCGCACATCACAGTATTGCAGTTTACTTTCATAATTAGGGTTCTACATAGGCTTCTCATTAATCACATATACATTTACAAATACAATAAGCCTACATATCTCATATATGCTTATGGATGTGCACAATCCACACATTGGTATCATTTCTACACATATAGAACCCCAATGACATCTTTATTCGTGCCAACACCTTCCATTACTCTTTGATGTATTTTAATCATATCGTTGCACAACTATTTCCATGTACAATTGATCTCATTCATTTTTCATTCATACATATTCATGAGACTCTAATACACATGGTATTTCATGGACATTCATTTGTCATGCCATCCACATGAGGAATTAGTATCCTAGAACGTTTAGCATGTATTTCATTCTTCATATACTCACATCGTTTCATTGGCAATATTATTCAAGCCATATCACAACAAATTCACATATATGAAGGCACATTCACATTTCTATGTCTCACACATGTAGAAGTTACACCAACAAGTCAATCACATACACTTCAAAGTGTGTGAAATCACACATTTCATAAACCACTATAAACCCCAATCAAATCATTTCCTATATCAAGGTCCATGTATTCATGGCCCCATACACCTTCCATCCACACAACTCACATATATTCATAATCACAATCAATAAACACATTTCATTAATAGTTAATATCTGTTGTGTCTTCAGAAGGGTCTAGCTACTTACTTGATTAGCCTCGCCTCTTAATTTCGTTGTCCTGTATTTCTTGAAGAGCGGTTGTTTAAAGTTCATCTCTTCTTCTTCTCCTTCCTCTCTAGTAACCATTGACATAGTCATGACACACTGATTAGTGTCCATTTAGAAGTTATTAAATCCCTTATAGGTTAACAACAATTCAACCAACCAATAACATCATTTATTAAACTCTATCACACACACATATTGGTTGGATTATTATAATAAGAGGTTATTCATTTCCAATTATCACCAAACTTCATGGAACCCAAATAGACATACATATTGTGGTCCATGAATTTTATTGAGTCAAAATAAGGTCATTTACTCCTTGAAAATCCTTAATTTCATTCACACAGCAAATCTGTCTGCAGACCTCTCAACTGAACAGTGCAACTTTGAAGAAGTTTATAAAATTCTATAATAATCCAATCTCTACAAACTTTTCAGTCTATAACTAGACACATATAAGAGTCATTCCACCAAAAATCATGATTTTCTAAGGAGTTTAAGGCAGTCAGATGGAATTTATTTCACATACTCAGTTTTGGAACTTAACATTCACAGTTCTTCAAGTCCAGATTTGAAAAATCATAACAATTCATATACAACTCCAAAAACCATGAAAATTTACAGTCTAATAGAAAACATACCCAAGGGTTTTCATATTAAAAATCATGAAATTTTACAAAGATTTGCCCCCTCAAATGGAGTTCATTTCCGCTGCCCTGTTTTAAAACAGGGGAATTCTCAATTTCGAACTAGAACTTCACAAATTCATTACAATTCACACACTGCGAATTTTTGAGTGTTTCAAAATTCTGTAAACTCCTTGAGATGTCTAGTTTATCATATAAAAATTTCAGAGTCAGCTAGCAACCATAGAATTTATAAGAAATTTCGGACTAACCCCTGTTCAGCGAAGAGGCTCTGCAGGAATTTCACTCAATCATGTTTCCTAACTTCCCAAACATCATCCCTTCTCCTTCAATAGACCATAACACATGTAATATCATGTTTTCTAACTTGTACCATGATGTATATAACATAAATACAAGATTAATCATAGTAGAATCTAACATTTTCCTTATAGAATTTCATGGTTAGGCTCTAAAGGAAGAAGGAGAAGATGAATTTACCTTAATTTCCTTCTAGCTTATTCAATTTTCCTTGAATTCCACAAGTGAATAAAGCAAATTGAGAGAAAGAGAGAGGGCTGGAAACGTTTTTGTAGAGACAAGAAAGAAAAATGAAATTTTCTAGAATTCTCCCAAATTTATATAGATAAGGATTGGGTGAATTTCATGTAAGCCCTCCACTTTCCAATTCTTCCAAGTCACCCTATCATAATTTTTAATTTGCTTTATCACCCTTACAATTATACAAAAGTACTAATAATTTAGATGCTTAAACACATAATAATTGTGGTTACACATACTAGGGTGTTACAACTCTCCCCCCCCTTAAAAGAATTTCGTCCTCGAAATTCTATACCATCGTTCAATTGGAAAAATATTTATTATATTTATTCTTTATTGCTCCCAAAGTTGCTTCACAAATGGGGGATTTATTTCAGAGCATTCTCATTGAAGATATCTTTTTCTTCCGTATCTAATGCTCTTTATAGTCCATAACTGATATTGTCCTTTAGTCGTCTGAAAATTGTTTCTCAGCTCTAGTGATTTGAAACTTAGTATACAGGAGGAACTGAAATTTTTATCCCTCACCATTCACTTGTATAATACATTTGATACACTTAACCATAAAAGTGGCAGTGTGATCCATCGGCTACATTCTCAATCCTCAACAAGTCTCATAAAAGTTGATGTATCTTGGACTAAATTTTCTTTTCTTACCAAACTTTATCACTTTTGCCCTTAAAATCATATCCACAAGTTGTTACATATCTTTCCAAGATTGAATGACTCTTTCGGTTTACCATAAAAACCATACTAAATTGGAATGTGGTACTTTTAACCATGTGCAAACTTTTTTCGATGTAGATGTAACCTTTCGGTCTCAAATCGAAACATCAAACACAAATATTCCACGGAACCTAACATCTTGTAGACATAAATTTACCCTTTTTGTTCCATGGTAAAAATTAATGTGTACAAGAAGAAAAGGAAACGAAATGGGTCAATCTATTAATAATTATCCAAATGGTATTAATCCTATGTTATCCACAATAAAATCCATGATTATGTATTCTCATTCTCATTCGAGTATTAGGAGGAATTTTAACATTCTCAGTAGCCCTAGTCAATTTCTCATGTTTAAATCTGTAACATCAGGAATACATAATATTCCTCCATCACCTGTCACAATAACTCGTATCTCTTTCCGTGGGACTTGTTTTCCATACGGTATGTAGCATTTAACTACTGATCTAGCATTTATCATTCCAAACATTTAGTCATGAGGATTTGGCATAGGACTGGGTTCCCTTAACCGCTTATGATCAATATTGTCTACAGAATCTTAAACCTTTGCTCTGATACCACTACTGTCACAACCCGTACCAAATGTAGTAATATTGCAGCGGAAAAGAACTTACTAAGGGAACACAGTCGTCGCTATGCCGAAATCCTTCCTTAATCTTTAACTTATCGAATACCTAAGGTACACAACAGACTAGTGAGTATGAAACTCAGTAAGCAGCTAAAATTATAAAACTATCGTAACACTCAAAATAAAATAATAAATGGCGATAACCATTTCAGAATATGACTACTATTCAATATTTATTCCATAAATCACTTATTACTGTTCATTTCTTGGTATACAAGCCACAAGTGCCCTACTAAGACAGTCTGAAAATTGATTTCACTGTTTAAGGATTGAGTCTCTGTGCGAGGGAACTGGCATGGCAGTGCCAAGTTTTGACTTCTAATGCGTTGCAAATTTCAGTTTTGCGCTCCTACGCCAAGGGAAAGGCATGTATGCACCAACTCTCTATTCTCTCTTACCTAAGTCGGTGCAAATGGTGGCTCTAGCGCGAAAGGTATAGCGCAGCGATGCCAATGCTCTGCCTATACCTCTTTAGATCCGTTAAAGATACACTCTGCACCATTTAATGGCGCTCCTGCACCAACCCTATATCATTGGCCATTTCTTAAACCAATTGCTCTCTTATCTAGTCACATTCCTAATCCCATAAATACCTGTCTATGGGTAATCAAGCATGGCTTTTCCATGTCAAGCTCATCACATACACCCATATATACACCCATTTACATAAGCATGTCTCATTTATACATAAACTTTCCACAAGTCTATCACATCCTCATGTGCTCCCATAAACATATAAATGATTCATACATGAGTTTCCATAAGCTAGCTACACTGTTCACATGGATATCCAATTCACCTAATTTTGGAAGCTTCCACAGTACTGTCACAAACACTTAGGAACAATGCTCTCTAATTAAGGTAGGACTTTTCATTTCACAGTCAGTTCCCATATGTAGGCCTACCCATGAATCAGCTCAAGGCTAGTCTGACAATCCGGGTGATACTGGGCCCATGCTACCGAATCTCGTCTAAATAAACACATGGTTCAGACCTCCCATCAAGACATGGGGATGCGAAACAGTACAAATACAATCAAAGGCCTACCTATGAAATAGATCAAGGCTAGTCTGACAATCCGGGTGGCACCGGGCCCATGCTACCGAATCTCATCTAGAGAAACACATGGTCCAGACCTCCCTTCAAGCCATGGGAGTACGTAACAGTACGAATACATTCAGATGCCTACACTTGAAATAGCTTGAGGCTAGTCTGACAATCCGGATGATACCGGGCCCATGCTACCGAATCTCGTCTAGAGAAACACATGGTCCAGACCTCCCCTCAAGCTATGAGAGCCAAGTATTCTAAGTTGTGGCATGCCATTCACATATCAGTTTTCACATTCAGTCACATAAGTGAAGCTCTATATTAAGCTTTCACTCACATATCATATTTCACATTTCAGTCAGTCATATAAGTGAAGCTCTATATTAAGCTTTCATTCACATGTCACATTTCACATTTCAGTCACATAAGTGAAACTCTTTATATCAAGCTTCTAACCTAATCACAACTTATCACAATTCATTCACCATAATGCTAGCATTTAACGGTATCACATTTCATATTCAACATTCAATATATTCCGATGGGCTTGGCAGGAAATTTCAAATTCATAACACATCACACAATGATGCGTGCCTTCGCACATCACAGTATTGCAGTTTACTTTCATAATTAGGGTTCTACGTAGGCTTCTCATTAATCACATATACATTTACAAATACAATAAGCCTACATATCTCATATATGCTTATGGATGTGCACAATCCACACATTGGTATCATTTCTACACATATAGAACCCCAATGACATCTTTATTCGTGCCAACACCTTCCGTTACTCTTCGATGTATTTCAATCATATCGTTGCACAACTATTTTCATGTATAACTGATCTCATTCATTTTTCATTCATACATATTCATGAGACTCTAATACACATGGTATTTCATGGACATTCATTTGTCATGCCATCCACATGAGGAATTAGTATCCTAGAATGTTTGGCATATATTTCATTCTTCATATACTCACATCGTTTCATTGGCAATATTATTCAAGCCATATCACAACAAATTCACATATATGAAGGCACATTCACATTTCTATGTCTCACACACGTAGAAGTTATACCAACAAGTCAATCACATACACTTCAAAGTGTGTGAAATCACACATTTCATAAACCACTATAAACCCCAATCAAATCATTTCCTATATCAAGGTCCATGTATTCATGGCCCCATACACATTCCATCCACACAACTCACATATATTCATAATCACAATCAATAAACACATTTCATTAATAGTTAATGTTTGTTGTGTCTTCAGAGGGGTCTAGCTACTTACCTGATTAGCCTCGCCTCTTAATTTCGTTGTCCTGTATTTCTTGACGAGCGGTTGTTTAAAGTTCATCTCTTCTTCTTCTCCTTCCTCTCTGGTAACCATTGCCATAATCATGACACACTGATTAGTGTCCATTTAGAAGTTATTAAATCCCTTATAGGTTAACAACAATTCAACCAACCAATAACATCATTTATTAAACTCTATCACACACACATATTGGTTGGATTATTATAATAAGAGGTTATTCATTTCCAATCATCACCAAACTTCATGGAACTAAAATAGACATACATATTGTGGTCCATGAATTTTGTTGAGTCAAAATAAGGTCATTTACTCCTTGAAAATCCTTAATTTCATTCACACAGCAAATTTGTCTGCAGACCTCTCAACTGAATAATGAAACTTTGAAGAATTTTATAAAATTCTACAATAATCCAATCTCTACCAAACTTTCCAGTCTACAACTAGACACATATAAGAGTCATTCCACCAAAAATCATGATTTTATAAGGAGTTTAAGGCAGTCGAAGGAATTTATCTCACATACTCAGTTCTGGAACTTAACATTCACAGTTCTTCAAGTCCAGATTTGACAAATCATAACAATTCATATACAACTCCAAAAACCATGAAAATTTACAGTCTAATAGAAAACATACCCAAGGATTTTCATATTAAAAATTACGAAATTTTACAAGGATTTGCCCCCTCAAATGGAGTTCATTTCCGCTGCCCTGTTTTAATACAGGGGAATTCTCAATTTTGAGCCAGAACTTCAAAAATTCATTACAATTCACACACTGCGAATTTTTGAGTGTTTCAAAATTCTGTAAACTCCTTGAGATGTCTAGTTTATCATATAAAAATTTCAGAGTCAGCTAGCAACCATAGAATTTATAAGAAATTTCGGACTAACCCCTGTTCAGCGAAGAGGCTCTGCAGGAATTTCACTCAATCATGTTTCCTAACTTCCCAAACATCATCCCTTCTCCTTCAATAGACCATAACACATGTAATATCATGTTTCTAACTTGTACCATGATGTATATAACATAAATACAAGATTAATCGTAGTAGAATCTAACATTTTCCTTATAGAATTTCATGGTTAGGCTCTAAAGGAAGAAGGAGAAGATGAATTTACCTTAATTTCCTTCTAGCTTATTCAATTTTCCTTGAATTCCACAAGTGAAGAAAGCAAATTGAGAGAAAGAGAGAGGGCTGGAAACGTTTTTGTAGAGACAAGAAAGAAAAATGAAATTTTCTAGAATTCTCCCAAATTTATATAGATAAGGATTGGGTGAATTTCATGTAAGCCCTCCACTTTCCAATTCTTCCAAGTCACCCTATCATAATTTTTAATTTACTTTATCACCCTTACAATTATACAAAAGTACTAATAATTTAGATGCTTAAACACATAATAATTGTGATTACACATACTAGGGTGTTACAATAATAATCTGAGCTGCAAAGTAAGCTTGAGGTTGTCAGTATCACTAGTGGGTTAATAATCAGATGTTGACTAGAAGTTAATTCATGGATGCAATCATTAATTAAAAAATATCTCGCGAGGTTTATGAACAATTAATCAATTACTTATGTAAATTGCTTCCACTTGCCATTTGTTAACTGCTGGTTGGGTGATTTCTATTGTTGGCATCAGTATTACTCCAAAGAAATTTTTTGCATTTTCTCCCTTTTAGAAAATTTACGAGTTTTAATTTTTGGTGCTATTGGAGATTGATGTTTACTAGAATTACTTGAAATAGCTGGGTAGCTTGTGGTACTTTGTAGTACTCAATTATAGGACTAAGCACTTGTGGCGCACCTTCATAAGCGCCAAAAAATTTCATAATCATGTTTAATGTTTAATTAGACGAAAACTGCTACTTAAATTCTGCCAGATCAAAAAGAAGGGATGCAAATTAATAATTATTGGAGTAAATTATCAAATGCAACTTAGAGCATTAGTTCTGAAGATAAAGAAACGAAAAAAATGAAACAGATAAGATTAAAGTTACAATAGCTCTTATGCTTTAATTTTTTTTTAAACTAATTAATCTGCTTGTATATATATTTGCATGCGTGTCTCTTTCTTTACTTTAGATTTTAATACCACTGGATCAAATGTGTAAATGTTTTACAACTCTACCTAAGTCATTTATATAAGTTTATGTTAGGAGATTGAACACTCCTACCGCAGCTCAAATAAAAGACAAGAAACAAATTGTTATATTAGAAATAACAATTTGGGTGGCACTGCCCTCCACAATAAATAAAATAGATAACTTGGGCGGCTCAGCCTTACCACAGTAAATAAATTAAAGGCAATTAAAGAAAATAAAGACACAAATATTTAACGTGTTAAAACCCTCAATTTGAGGGAAACCTCCACGGGACAAGACCGAAAATATTTCACTATGAAGAAAAATATTACAATCTCTCTCACAATTAGAATGGAGGAGACTACAAAGGAGGAAGAAGAGAAAAGCTTAATACATAAGCTTGGTACAAGTGTAAGAGGGGGAGGAGGCTTTATTTTATAGCCAAGCCTCCCCACCTCTAATTTGTTTCCCACCAATGTGGGATTGTGTGAAGGCAGTGTGAAAGGCAAAATGCCTTCACACCTTACACTTCACATTCTCCCACTTGAAGGCATTTTTCCTTTCAGTCTTATCTCTATACATGCTGCTCACGTCTCTAACAGGCCACAAGACGTTCTACACCAAATGAACTTGTCAGAATTGATTGGTTTGGTCAATGCATCTGCTATATTGTCATTCGTGTGGATTTTCTGCATATCCACTATTCCATCTTCCACTACTTCTCGTACATAATGATATTGAACTCCTATGTGCTTCGTTCTTGAATGAAAGGCTGGATTTCTTGCAATATGCAAGGCACTCTGACTGTCACAAAACAAAGAAATCTTCTCTTGTTTGTGCCCAAGTTCCTTCAATAACCTTTTGATCCAAACAGCTTCCTTGCAAGCTTGTGTAGCTGCCATATACCCTGCTTTTGTTGTAGATAGAGCCACAACAGTTTGAAGTTTGGATACCCAGCTCACAGCACCTCCTGCAAGTGTAAACACATAGCCTGTAGTGGACTTCCTTTTGTTAATATCTCCAGCAAAATCTGAATCAACATAACCCCTGACAATGAACTCTGATCCTCCATAGCATAGTGCAGCATCAGAGGTTCCTTTGATGTATCTAAGGATCCTCTTAATAGAATTCCAATGCTCTCTTCCCGGATTAGCCATGAATCTACTGACCGCTCCCACTGCTTGTGCAATGTCTGGTCTTGTACAAATCATAACATACATTAGGCTCCCTACTGCTGATGCATACGGTACTCGAGACATTTCCATCCTCTCCGCTTCATTGCTAGGACTCATACTTGAGGATAATTTATGATTAACAGGAAATGGGGTAGAAATTGGCTTACAATCTTGCATGTTGAAGCGACGCAAGATTTTCTTCAAGTAGTTCTTTTGAGATAGCCAAATCTTCCTGTTTTTTCTGTCTCGGTGAATTTGCATCCCTAGAATCTTGTTTGCCGGTCCTAAATCCTTCATTTCAAATCCCCTAGCCAATTGTGCCTTTAATTCTTGGACCTGATCTTTGTTAGTGCCTGTTACCAACATATCGTCCACGTACAACAGCAAAATGATAAAGTCTTCCTCAAACCTCTTGTAATAAGTACAATGATCTGAACTGAGTCTGTTGTACCCAAGGCTGATGATGAATGAATCAAATCTCTTGTACCAACACCTTGGCGCTTGTTTTAAGCCGTACAGAGATTTGGTCAACCTATAAACCAAGTTTTCTTTTCCTTCTTTAACAAAACCTTCCGGTTGGAGCATATAAATTTCTTCTTCAAGTTCTCCATGAAGAAACGCAATTTTTACATCTAACTGCTCTAAGTGTAAGTCAAAAGTAGCACACATAGCCAAGACTGCTCGAATTGTTGTAAGTCTTACCACAGGAGAGAATATCTCATTGAAATCAACTCCTTCTTTCTGAGCATATCCTTTGACCACCAGTCTAGCACGATACCGCTCCACTTGATCATTCCCATCACGTTTGATCTTGTAGACCCATTTGTTTCCGATGGCTTTTCTTCCATGTGGTAGTGGCACAAGATCCCATGTCTTGTTTTTGTCTAAAGCTTCCATCTCTTCATGCATTGCTGTCATCCATAGAGATGCATTAGAACTTTTTATAGCCTCCTGAAAGGTTGAAGGCTCCCCATCTTCTGTTAGGAGACAGTATGCAACATTGCTCGCCATCACATATTCTGAGTGCCAAGAAGGTTCCCTTCTTTCTCTAGTTGATCGACGGACTTCAGGTGCTTCAGACTCAACTGGTTCTTGATCATCGTGTTCTGGTATTGCTTCAGAAGAAACTGTTTCTTCCTGTATTGATACAGTCTCAACATTTTTCTTCGTGCTATCACTTTCTTCACATTTAAACGTGTCTTCTATAAAGACAACATCCCTGCTGATGACAATCTTATGGGTAGTAGGATCCTATAAGCGATACCCCTTTACTCCATCAGCATATCCCAAGAAGATACATTTCCTGGATTTTGGATCCAGCTTCGTTCTTTCTTGGTCATGATACATCATATAAGCAGGACATCCGAAAATATGAAGGGAGGAATAATCAGTTGGCTTACCGGTCCACATCTCCATAGGTGTCTTCATCTCAATTGCTGTTGATGGAGACCTATTTATCAAGTAACAGGCTGTAGTGGCTGCTTCTGCCCAAAATGTCTTGGGTAGACCGCAGTCCTTAGTAATGCTCTCATTTTTTCTGCGAGAGTTCTATTCGTCCGCTCTGCCACTCCATTTTGTTGTGGTGTGTAAGCAACTGTCTTCTGCCGTTTCACACCTTCTTTACTACAAAATGTGTCAAACTCCTTGTTGCAGAATTCTCTCCCATTATCTGTCCTCAAACACTTGATCCTTTTTCCGGATTCAAGTTCCACCTGTGCTTTGAAGGCTTTGAATACAGGAAATACATCTGACTTTTTCTTGATGACATATACCCAACATCTCCTAGAATAATCATCCACAAACAATACAAAGTAGTTTGCTCCTCCTAGGGACGTAACCGGTGATTCCCAAACATCAGAATGAATCAAGTCTAGAATGTTTTTACTCCTAGCAATAGATCTGCTAAAACTCAGTCTACTCTGCTTGCTAATAACACAATGCTCACAGAATGGTAAACTTACAGTTTTGATTCCAGGAAGTAGTTTTCGATCAGAGAGAATCTTCAAACCCTTTTCGGACATATGGCCAAGTCTTTGATGCCATATCATAGACAATTCTTCTCCAGAACTAGCAACCGTTGTTTCTGCCTCCTGAACCGTTTCTCCATGGAGCATGTATAGGTTAGCAGCAATCTTTTCTGCCTTCATCACCACAAGTGCGCCTCTGACAACCTTCATGATCCCATTTTTCGTATGGAACTCACATCCGAGGTCATCCAACTGTCCCATCGATAGCAAATTTTTCTTCAAGCCAGTCACATGTCGTACATCTTGGATAGTGCGAATCGTACCATCAAACATTTTTACTTTGATGGTTCCAATACCAGCGATTTTTAAGGCATGATCATCACCCATGTACACAGACCCTTCTGAGATAGGTTTATATTGATAGAACCAATCTCTTCTAGAAGTCATATGCCATGTTGCTGCTGAATCAATTAACCATATATCAGCAAACCTTTTTCTGCCTTCCACAACTGTTGTTGGCTCGCTGCACAAGATTTCGTCATTCCCTAAAGTACTTGCTACAACCCTGAGATCCTGACGACTCAGATTCTTTTCCTTTGCTGTTTCCCTCTCCATTCTTCTTAAGATGCCAACACTCGTTCTTCACGTGCCCTTGTTTTCCACAATGGTAACATTTAATAAACTTCCTTCCTTTAAACTTTCCCCTGTTCTGATTGTGACTCCCACTAGAACCACGTTCCCTTAATCTCCATCTGTTGGCGGATAAAGCCTCTGCATGTTGAGAAGTCATTATTCTGTCTTCCTTGTTTTTACGTCTGCTTTCTTCTTCTAAGATAGCAGCCGCAACATCATTAAAGATTAGAGATGACTTCATTGAACCATTTGCCAAGTTGAGGATGAGATTATCATATAAATCAGGTAGACTCTGAAGTAGAAGCTCAGCACATTCTTTCTCTTCTATGTTATGCTCCATGGTTGAGAGTTGAGAGAATAATGTCTTCAAAGTGTTGATATGTTCAGTCACCGGAGTTGTTTCTGACATACGAAGAGTGTACAGCTTCCTTTTCAAGAAAATTTTGGTGTGTAGAGATTTGGCTTCATACAAGCTTGTCAAAGTATCCCAAATCTCCTTTGTAGAGTTTAATTCTTGAATACTTGACAGCACTTCATCTGCAACTGCTAGATGTAGACTTGCCATCGCATCACCATCTATCTTCTCCCATTTATTTTCATCTTGCATATTTTCCGATCTTCTATCAATTGCTTCAAGGCAATTTTCTTTTCTCAAGATAGCCTTTATTTTAATTTTCCATAGCCCAAAGTTGTTTCGATCGAACTTCTCTATCTTGAATTTGGCTGCCATTTGTCTTGCAGTGAACAGTACTGTATATGTGAACAATACTCTTGAATAGTATCATATACGTGAACAGTAATAGTATCCGTATACGTGCACCACTGCTAAACAGTAACCAAGAATAGTAGTAAGTGCCGGTACGATTTAATATATACCAGGAAAGCTTCCAGGAAACACTGGAGGGGTCACAAGCGGTCCCACTTAAAATCCAGTCTCCTTAGACTCTTATCGTCTTTTTGACAAAGCTTTCCTAGACATGTATATAACCATACAAGTAACCACTCATTGTCCTAACCCTTGGCTCTGCCTTCGCAACTTTGCTCTGATACCACTGTTAGGAGATTGAACACTCTTACCGCAGCTCAAATAAAAGACAAGAAACAAATTGTTATGTTAGAAATAACAATTTGGGTGACACTACCCTCTACAATAAATAAAATAGACAACTTGGGCGGCTCAGCCTTCCACAATAAATAAACTAAAGGTAATAAAGAAAATAAAGGCACAAATATTTAACGTGGTAAAACCCTCAATTTGAGGGAAACCTCCACGGGACAAGACTGAAAATATTTCACTATGAAGAAAAAATATTACAATCTCTTTCACAATTAGAATGGAGGAGATTACAAAGGAGGAAGAAGAGAAAAGCTTAATACATAAGCTTGGTACAAGTGTAAGAGGGGGAGGAGGCTTTATTTTATAGCCAAGCCTCCCCACCTCTAATTTGTTTCCCACCAATGTGGGATTGTGTGAAGGCAGTGTGAAAGGTAAAATGCCTTCACACCTTACACGTCACAGTTTAAACTAAGTAAATTATCCAAAAGATCTCATAGAAATGACTCTCTCTATAACAAGATGATGATATATATGTGGAAACCCCACTCAATCTTCATTTTAGTCACTCATTGTTATACACGGTTAAAAAAAAAAAAAAAAATCTTTGATAGGTTTATCAAACCTTGTAAGAATTACTCGTATATATAACTTTGTTTTTCAGTTTTATATATTTATCTCCAAAACTGCCCGTTGGGGTAATTTTTTAAAGACTCGGTCATCAGTATTTTTGCAGTTGTTATCTTTTAATTTGCATCGGTTCCTTGCTTTTATTCTTCTTTCCTCATCTGTCGACCAGAAATTAATTTGAGCAACCCAAACAAATCCAATTCACTTCTAATTAACCTCTGTGGAGTCATTCCTTGGCAATTGTTCCTGAAGATTTTCAACCATCAGCAAAGCAACATGTTGCACATATAAAAATTGAAAGATATATGATCAACTGTCCTCTATATGCTTTCACAAATTAATAGCTTCTCCAGTAATTAAGCATTTTAATTTGTAAATAATTTTATTTTAGGCTAATTCTTAAACAATTTATTTTTGTCCCGACTAAAAAAAAAATAGTTATCTGTTTAAAATCTTATTGTATTGAGGGTTCTGGATTTAAAAAAATACAAGTTACCAAGATAAGAGCAACTAATAAATAATTCACCCATACAGGGTAAATAAGATGATTATTTTCTTAATCTACTATACAGTCTACTATACAAACTAAAATAAAGGATTAAATTGATTTTGATCACCAAAAAAACAAAGCTGCTAATATATCTTAGAACTTATACATATCTCTATTGACTTCCAAGCCCTATTGACGGAATTGCACTGCCTGATACCAAAAACAAAATTGCAATGGCTTATGGAAATCAATTTTTTACACATTAATTATACTTTCGTGTTATCTATTTTCTTAATTTTTGTTTACTTTATTCGTCTTGTCATCAGGGCATATCAGAAGTATACTTTTATATTTGACAAAGGGTTCAGTCATGATGCTATCTTGTTAGAAATATCAGAGCTAGAATAAGTTTCGTCTGACAACTTAATTAGGTGGTTGATATTAATTTTATTTTATTTTTTCAATCAAAGATAAAATAATTATAAAAATACCCATATATAACTCAAAAATTAGCACAGAAATAAACTTTTAACCGAGGCTACAACAGATTATTTTTTTATTTGGAATATATAACTTGTCAACAATATTAAGATTCTCCCCCACTGTGGCTTTCTTGATGTAGTTGATTTAGTGCAATGCTTGTATATAGTTATTTCAGCTGCCTTTGCTTTTTTTTTTTTTTTTTTTGGAACACCTAGCATAAAACACACATACTGAGAAACCAAGCACACAAGGTACCACAAAGTTAATAGAAGCCAAAGTCTAAGAGTAGTATAATGGTTGCGACACTCATTGTGATTTCAGTTGTAAGACAGGAACAACCCAACACACATTAAGGATCTAAAGTGTTGTTGACAGCTTAATTAAGTGTAATCAATAATAGAAATAATTATTGAAAAAAAAATAACCCAAAACTGGCACAGGAATTAATCTTTTAACCTAGGCTACAACAAATTATCTTTTGCGTTGGAAACTAGTCAAGTTGGATACTGAGTTGGGCGAGTCAGGTGATTTGCTAGAGTGGGCTGATTTGTCGGGGTTGGTTGATTTTCCGCATATCAATGATGCTAGAGATTTCACATAACTCAACCTCCTTCTCGCATGTCTCATATAGTATTTATTGAGTTTCTATCGTTAATACCATTCCACTCTTGTTTCAGATCACGTTAAGCAGATCCAACCAGTGGAGTTGGATCCTAAGTTAGGCGAGTTGCAAAAGCCATCTTTTTCCTACATAAGGCAGAGAATAGATGCCCAAAATATATTGCAGAACACCCAAACAAATAATTCAAGCAGTAAAATACGAAAGATAGCAATTTCAATTTTGAATTAGAAGAAAATTTTTTGAATTAGTTATTCAAAAATAGCCCAACAAACTCTAAAACAAAGAACAAAGATGACAATGATATAAAATCCTCAACGTTACGTACCAACACGAGTAGGAATCCTTTGTTGGAGGAAGTTTGTTGAAGGAATACTCTGTTGGAGCATCGGGATCACTTTTAGAACAAGAACATGAATTTTCAGAACTTAAGCTTTCAGAACTTGAACTTTTGTCAGATTGATGACATTGTTGATTGTTTTCTCAAGAATAATTTCTTTTTTTTTTTTGGGCTTTTACGTAATTGCGGTTAAGGTAATTGGGTTTTGAGTTTTTTTTTTAATATAAGAAATAAGAGCAAAATCATTTAATTAAAAAATAATAAATAATAATATTATTAAATGTTTATATTTGATAGTATTTGGTTATTTTAATTATTGAAAAGAAATAATAAATAACTAAATTAATTTAAAACTTTAAAAATGTCAAATTTCAAATATAAATATTACCTAGTGCATGTATATGCGTAGACACCAAGGCTCTCTCTTGAAAAGGAAAAAACAAAAAGTGCAGGCAATTTACCTTGTGCATGCGTATGCGTAGACTGCAGATCTCTTTGACAGACTTCTCTTTGACAACTCTCGACGTTGACCTCATGCAACTTAAGAAACATATTTGAAACCATATCTAAAAGACCATATGCCATAAAATATAGTTAAAAAACAAAAAAAAACATATTTATTAAACTTAAAAAATATATCCATAAATAAGAACAACATATTTAATGAATTTATAGTAATAAAAAACCAAATGTCAGATTGTGTAAACACCATCTATTGAGAAAGACACGATATGAAGACTATGCTATAACCTTCATATTATCCATCACTTGAAATAAGAGACCGTTTATGTTTATTTTAATCAATTAATTTGTAATATATTCTTCAACAAGAGTCAAGCGAGTAAGGCGATAATTGACCAGATTATCAATCAATTTTAGAAAATGAATTATCAATCGATATAACATTTCGGTTATCATTTATACATGAATTTCATTGATTCTTCTCTGGAAATATTTTGCAAATTAAAATATAGAATAATTTCTAATAAAATGCTGAATCGAGGAAGGTATACCACTTTGTATATAACAAGAAAGCGGACTATTTGCTTCTTTTCTCCAAAAATTCTATTCTTCTCCCACCATTGATGTTCCATATTATTGAACACGCTCTTCATTAAATATATGCTTGTTTGAATAAACAAACTTTCAAAAAGCATATTAAATACACAATTACCAATAGTAACTTAAAATAATTATATATTTTCCTCAAAGCATAATTAATTAATCCAAATTAAGTAATCCCTCTACTCAAACTAGAAGGGTAGGTTTTATTAGATGCAACCCATAAAGAATCTAACCAAATGCCTCTATTTGTATTCAATTTCTTTAAATAAAACTTACCTATCCTTATTTTTCCTTTGTCCTAAATTGTCAAATTAGAGATGCCCTTGACCCAAGTTGGACTCCATCCCTGTCCTTATCCCAATCTAGCTATTATGGATTTGTCTTCCACAAGGTCATCAGTTTCTAGGTTGGACATGATGGATACCTAAGCTGTTGTTGATAGACTAATTAAGTAGTCAGTCTTAACTTGAGTTTTTTTTAAATGAATAATACCAATAATTATAGAAATTAAAAAACCAAATACAATCCAAAAGTAGCACAGAAATAAAATTTTAACCTAGGTTTTCTTTGATTTGGAAACCAGTCTAGTTGTACCCCGAGTTGGGTGAGTTAGTTGGTTTGCCAAGGTTGGTTGATTTTCTGCATATCAATGTTAGTAGAGATTACATAACTCAACATCCTTCTCACATATCCTATATAACATTTATTGAGTTTCATCGTTAATACCATTCCACCCTTGTTTTACATCACGTTGAGCAGATCCAACCAGTTGATGTGGATCCTGAGTTAGGAGAGGTAGTTGATTGGCCAATTGCAAAACCTTTCAAAGTTTTTTTAATTTCCTAATAGATGCCAAAATCTATTGTAGAACATGCGAACAAATAATTCGAGCTATTAAAAAAAAGATAAAAATTTCAATATTGAATTAGGACAAAATTTTTTAAATCATTTATTCAAAAATAAGCCTACACACTCTAAAACAAAGATCAAATATGACAATGTTATAAAATCCACAACGTTAAATACAAAAACCACCAAGCACTTTGCAACAATATTGAGAGTCTCCATACTATGATTTCCTTGATGTAGTTGATTTTAGCGTGAAAATGCGACTTCCTTAATGTATTTGATTTAGCACAAAAATAAGGTTGTATAGAGTTGTTTTAAACTGAAGGTTGGACATGATGGATACCTAAGCTGTTGTTGATAGACTAATTAAGTGGTCAGTCTTAATTTGAGTTTTTTTTTTTTAACTGAAGAATATAAATAATTATAGAAAAAACCCAAATACAATCCAAAAGCAGCACAGAAATAAAATTTTAACCTAGGTTATTTTTTGATTTGGAAACCAGTCTAGTTGTACCCCGAGTTGGGTGAGTTAGTTGGTTTGCCAGGGTTGGTTGATTTTCTGCACATCAATGTTAGTAGAGATTACATAACTCAACATCCTTCTCACATGTCTTCTATAACATTTATTGAGTTTCATCGTTAATACCATCCCACCCTTGTTTTACATCACGTTGAGCAAATCCAACCAGTTGAAGTGGATCCTGAGTTAGGAGAGGTAGTTGATTGGCCAATTGCAAAACCTTTCAAAGTTTTTTTTTTAATTTCCTAATAGATGCCAAAATCTATTGTAGAACATGCGAACAAATAATTCGAGCTGTTAAAAAAAGACAAAAATTTCAATTTTGAATTAGGACAAAAATTTTTGAATCATTTATTAAAAAATAAGCCTACACACTCTAAAACAAAGATCAAATATGACAACGATATAAATTCTACAACGTTAAATACAAAAACCACCAAGCACTTTGCAACAATATTGAGAGTCTCCATACTATGATTTCCTTGATGTAGTTGATTTAGCGTGGAAATGCGATTTCCTTGATGTAGTTGATTTTAGCACAAAAATACGGTTGTATAGAGTTGTTTTAAACTGAAGGTTGGACATGATGGATACCTAAGTTGTTGTTGATAGACTAATTAAGCAGTCAATCTTAATTTGAGTTTTTTTTTTTAAAAAACTGAAGAATATAAATACTTATAGAAAAAACCAAATACAATCCAAAAGTAGCACAGAAATAAAATTTTAACCTAGGTTATTTTTGGATTTGGAAACCAGTCTAGTTGTACCCCGAGTTGGGTGAGTTAGTTGGTTTGCCAGGGTTGGTTGATTTTCTGCATATCAATGTTAGTAGAGATTACATAACTCAACATCCTTCTTACATGTTCTATATAACATTTATTGAGTTTCATCGTTAATACCATCCCACCCTTGTTTTACATCACGTTAAGCAGATCCAACCAGTTGAAGTGGATCCTGAGTTAGGAGAGGTAGTTGATTGGCCAATTGCAAAACCTTTCAAAGTTTTTTTTAATTTCCTAATAGATGCCAAAATCTATTGTAGAACATGCAAACAAATAATTCGAGCTACTACAAAAAAGATAAAAATTTCAATATTGAATTAGGACAAAATTTTTTGAATCATTTATTCAAAAATAAGCCTACACACTCTAAAACAAAGATCAAATATGACAATGATATAAAATCCACAATGTTAAATACAAAAACCACGAAGCACTTTGCAACAATATTGAGAGTCTCCATACTATGATTTCCTTGATGTAGTTGATTTTAGCGTGAAAATGCGACTTCCTTGATGTAGTTGATTTTAGCATAAAAATACGGTTGTATAGAGTTGTTTTAAACTGAAGGTTGGACATGATGGATACCTAAGCTATTGTTGATAGACTAATTAAGTGGTCAGTCTTAATTTGAGTTTTTTTTTAAACTGAAGAATATAAATAATTATAGAAAAAACCCAAATACAATCCAAAAGTAGCACAGAAATAAAATTTTAACCTAGGTTATTTTTTGATTTGGAAACCAGTCTAGTTGTACCCCGAGTTGGGTGAGTTAGTTGGTTTGCCAGGGTTGGTTGATTTTCTGCATATCAATGTTAGTATAGATTACATAACTCAACATCCTTCTCACATGTCCTATATAACATTTATTGAGTTTCATTGTTAATACCATCCCACCCTTGTTTTACATCACGTTGAGCAGATCCAACCAGTTGAAGTGGATCCTGAGTTAGGAGAGGTAGTTGATTGGTCAATTGCAAAACCTTTCAAAGTTTTTTTAATTTCCTAATAGATGCCAAAATCTATTGTAGAACATGCGAACAAATAATTCGAGCTGTTAAAAAAAAAAAGATAAATATTTCAATTTTGAATTAGGACAAAATTTTTTGAATCATTTATTCAAAATAAGCCTACACACTCTAAAACAAAGATCAAATATGACAATGATATAAAATCCACAACATTAAATACAAAAACCACCAAGCACTTTGCAACAATATTGAGAGTCTCCATACTATGATTTCCTTGATGTAGTTGATTTTAGAGTGAAAATGCGACTTCCTTGATGTAGTTGATTTTAGCATAAAAATACGGTTGTATAGAGTTGTTTTAAGCTGAACTTGTGTTTTTGAAAAGGTTATTAAAATTGTGGATCTTAGATCATATGAATGGGCTTAAATAACCACTTCCTTTGTGTCTCTTTTCAATAAATGAGGTACATGTTTCTAGTATGTTGCGATATATATGTTTTATAATGCTTAACACATTTTTAAAAGAGTCTTACTAGCATTAGGGAATTATGACCACCAAGGAGTGAGCAACCGAAGACCGTTTGAAACTAGGTATCTTTTTTGAAATATATTATTCTTATTACTTAGTGTCTTTTTGTGTGGTATTAAACAGGGAAATGCTTATTAATTTTTATAAGATCTCTGCCACAATTCTTTAAATGGTGCTTAGTGTTTGAAGATTATATTAAATATTGTTAACTCCTTTTTAAAAATCATGAATAAGACCTAAATTTCTAATGTTCATGTCCTTTTATGCAATTTATTATTTCAGCGAGTTAAATAATAGTTGTAGTTTAGTTAATCACAAACTAGATTTATGATTTTGTTACTAATTACATAATAATTTTAAAATAGAGATGTAACATAAAATATGTTTAATATAAATCATTATTTATTTTTACTGTCCAATAAAGGCATAAACACGGTGCAAATCAAGATTTCTCATCCAAATTGATAATTTATTTTATTCGAGAGTATTTTATTTTTCATCATAATCTTTTATATTTTAGTTTAAAATTAAAATGTAAATATTGATTTCATTTAATTAATATCTCAGTTAATTGTCTACTCAAATAAAAAGATCTACTAATTATTAGGCACTATTTGAAATATTTTCTTGTAAACAAAATGTATTCATATATGTCTATGATCATTTTGTAATTATTATATATAATTATTAATATTCAAGGCATCAATTCTCCTATTGTTTAGCAAATCGTGCTTTGCTATATATAATCGACTAATTAATGACATATAAACTATAAGTAATGGAAAAAACCCTGAACTTTGGCTAGAAATACATAGACGGTAGTCGGTGTGACAGGTATCTCTAGTCTTTATCGAAGTGAAGGAAAGAAAACCGTTTACCTATGATGCATTCAAAAAATTATGCTTGGAGATAGAATTAGAAGAGTGTATAGGACAAATATGAATTGCATCAATACGATTGTTTGTGCCCCATTGTACCAAGTTTCATTATCAGGACACGCACATATCTATATAAATGGAATTACTAATTAGGGTTAGAATTAATTAATCCAAATGTGCAGGGCATATCTTTGAGTACGCTACCACTTAATCTTATTTGATATGATATGAGCGTATTTGACTCAGCCACATGATTGGAGATTAAGTAATTTTCTTGTTAAAATAAGATTGTATAAACAAATATTGGAGAAGCCTGGGACATTTCAATACTGATATTTGATAACTATAAGAGTTGGAGCACTTAAACCAAGTAATACTTGTCAAAATGGGATTCTACAAATGCAAATATAATAGGAGAAGCCCGGGGACAATTTAATAAGGATTTATATTTTACAACGTGGAATATTTCCGGTTTAATCTTGAATGTAGCAGAAGCTAGCATAAACAAAGAATGAAAACAAGAATCTAAAGCAACTATAATATGCGCTTCATCGTTAAATGTGGCCCACCTTGTTACTTCAAAGCTCAAAGGCTCGTTAGGCCTATCAAATATGGTCCAGTCAGCTCAGATTAATTTAAAAAAGGTATTTTAACCAATGATAATTATAAAATAATAGTAAATTACAAATTCTGTATTAAAAAAATAGAGTCAACTAATTTTGTAAAGAAGGCTGCAAGATATGTTAATAACTAAGTAATATCATACATATACAAAAATCTGTACAGAAATGAGAGTTTGTGAGTATAACAGGAGTCCACATTCATATTATAGGGCGATGCCGTCACCATTTGAATTACAGTAACGATTTTTACAATATTTACTTCAATATTATAGTGTTCAATAGCTCACAGACAATATATATTGTTAATTGTGTATCTTCTCGTATTGTTAACACGATTTTTTTTTTTAATTCTTTTTGGAGCATTAGCGTGTTAAGGTTTTTCTTACTCAATTTTATTCTTTATACCCAAATTTATCAAACACGTGTATCAGAAACTGTATGATATCATCACACAGTTCGGTGATATGGTTTTGCATCAAAATGATTGATAAGCAAAAGTAAATTTATGCATGAAAAAAATTCTGAGTTGTAAAAATCTCAACAATCCGAGAATGTAACTTAAAAAAAATAATAATAATAATCTAAGACGTCCGAAATTCTTAGCGGAACCCCTCGTTCATTTGGAATTCTAAAACAACGATAAATTTTAATAAAATAGAGATCTAATTCTTACATAACGGTCTTAACGACAATCAAATCTTAATAGTAATGGAATTCATCTGAGCTAAGATAATCACATAATAAATAAAAAACAATGAGCACTAAATTAAATTAATTTTACTATCATTATATTTTTTTGCACTGCACCACAACACCGAAGCACCAAAATCCCTAATGCTGTGGTAAACATTTGAATCTCCTCCTGCTTGTGATCTCTCGAGTTCGTTTCCTGCTGTGTTGGCATCTGAACGTCTTCCTTCTCCTTGGATTTCTGCTGTTCAAGATGTCTATCGTATGCAAGGGTGGATGTGGATCCATGAATTTTTCCTAATCCGTGTTGAATTTAATTAGGAAAACTTTGACGATATTTGGAAATGTTATTAATAAGAAATAAAATTTTTAATCTAGACAAAAGAATATAATGAACGTTCCTAAAATTAAACTAAAGAGATTAGTACCCACTTGTAGTGTATATTTACTAATTTACTAGTAAATGTGTTTGATTCAATTAATCTTAGTCACACTTTCAAATTTCAATGCCCTATATATATACTACATTTTATATTAACATAATTACATGTAGAATATTTAATTTCCTATATAAACACTAAATAAAATTGTGTATTGATATATGTGAAATTTCATATTATTAGAATAGCAAAGCATTTTGAAGAATAATGTATTATTGTTATAAAACTAAAATTGTTAGATGGTTAGTACAGCTACGTAAGGGTGCAAATGAAAGAAATGTAAAACATAAGATATGCAATTGTCATATGAAACCGCTACAAATGGTTATAATGATTATTGGAAATTTGGAATATGGAAAGAGGATGTAAATAGAAGTGAGGCCTTGTGGCTTAAGAAGAGAGAGTAAAGAATTAAGAAACTTTAT
>SNVD02013876.1:0-85013 GCA_013180625.2 Boswellia sacra
ACCTTACCCAACACTGTAAAGTATTATAGTAGTATAACACGATTTTTTACTATCTTTGGAGCATAGACACCAGTTAGGGATGAAATAAGCATCTGATGTTTATACAAAGTCAGAAGGATGCGCACATGGCCGAAAGAAATGAAGGTGGAAGGCAATGGCAAGTAGCTAGGTTTCATTTCCATCCACTTAACCACTGTATGAAATGGAAGCAATATTTAATACTGACCGAAGCTAGGGGAACAAGGATATATCATCTAAAAATTGTATTAAGCCATACCCAATAGTGAACAATGATTAAAGTGGTCAACCGATAGTAATATCTAAACAAATCAGATTTGTCAATTAGGTGTGCATTACTGTGGTCAACGTAGATAGAAAAAGGATGGAGGGGCCCTATTGAAATGTTTCACCTGTGACTGTAATTCCATGGGCGGGAGGGTATACATGCATGCACCTCTTATAATTGTAGATGCAGTTGCAGGCAGACGGCCCGCCTTTTCCGTGACAAGACTTGATGAAATTATTTTAGCAGTGAAATTCGGCTTTTGACAAGGTCCCATTGCTATACAGGTCACAAGATATGAAGACAGTCAGAGCTTGTAGGTCGCATGTGTGGCCTACATCTGATAAGGTCACATGAAATCCTTGTGTAACTAGGTTTGTTGAAGTATTTAGGCATAATGGGCACAAGGTCGAGGGTAAATTCGTAGGCTGCTAAAAAAATGGTGTCAGTACATATTTGTCTTGATGAAGTTATTTCAGCAGTGGAATTCGACCTCTGACAAGGTTTCACTGTTATAAAGGTCACGGGATACGAAGACAATGAAAGCTTGTAGGTTGCATGTGTGGCCTGCAGCTAATAAGGTCACATGAAATCCCTGTATAAGCGGGTCCGTTGAAGTATTTATACATAATGGGCACAAGGTGTGGGGTAAATTCCTGGGTTGCTAAGAAAATGGTGCCAGTACATATGTGTCATCGTCGTCAAAAAATATATTCAGGGGAGGATATTAACACCAGATGGTGGAAAGAAAATAGAAACTATGCTTTGATCGAGCTAAGTTTCCTAGTGAAATGAAAAATATAAATATGATTTATGTTAAATGAATAGTACGCGAAGGCATCGACGTTTGTAATTGACGAACGCCATGGTACAGTAAGTGACATGACATGAGAAATCCGACATGAGTGCTTTCAGGGGTAGGTGACATGCATTGAGTGACTTTAGAAGGGGCCCAAAATTCATTTTTTTCAGCCAACGGGGCAGCCATTTTAATACATAAATATATTCCATGGTAGTGCATCAAGGAAAATTTAAATTCAAATACAGACTGGAGAAGACATCATTCAGAGGTACCATAATAAGTGAAAAATGAAATAAATTCAAAAAGCTGTACAATGACGCAACCTGCCATTACATAATGAGAAATCAATGGGTAAGGGTAAAAAAGGCGGCCAAAATTTTGCATCATCTGCATGACTGACGACGCATCTAATATTGAGATTAATATTACATATTGTAACATGTGTAAGCAATTGCAGAAAAAGGTTGATAAGAGTTGCAAAGTATGAGGGATTTTAATGTGGATAGGAAACGAATATATGGTTTTCGACTAATAGACGTATTTTTCAACATGATTTACATCACATGTATGAAGTGAAAGGATGAAAAATAATATAAGTGAACAAAATTACTAATGTTGGAAATATTATATGAAAGTAATTGAAAGTTTACAAAAGAAATTACAACCACAATAGGTCCTCCTCCTTTATAAGTGGAACTAAGAGTAACATTCAGGCGAACGCTGCATCAGTCACCTACTCTCAAGCAGATGGTTAGGACATATTATGGCTGCATAAATGGGAACCATGCCAACATCTTGCCAAATCCATCTATACCCAAGTAATACACATGTTACGTTTGGAGAATGTGAGAAGCAAAATTTTTAGAATTAATGCGAGGTGGAAGAGAGGGGACAAAGAGAAATGTGGTACTAGCATGTTGACATAACTGATCCAAGACGGAAGTGTGGTATTTAAGAATCCTTCTCCACCTTCAATGAAAGACCTCTTAATATTATCAGTGGTAGTGTTCACCAAAGGGTGGTTGTAATCCATGATGCGAACTCTATGATTATTGGCCCGTTCGGCCTCTTATTTATACACTACAAGAAAAATAGGAATAGATAACAGAAACAAACGGTCATAAACGGGGGTGGATGATAGAGAATCAAAGAGTCATCTATGTCATTGTCACTCATTCATGATAGAAAAAAAGTCTATCATCAACTTTGTGATAGTTTTTACATGTCATACGTCTATCACATTAGACAATTAATTTTATAATTTTATGATAGTTTTTACATGTCATACGTCTATCACACTAGGTAAATAATTATTTAATAATCCTTAAAAAATTTTAGCGGGAAATTATTTTTATTTTTAGTTTGAAATTTTTTGCGGGAAAATTGTTTTTTTTTATTCCAATTTAATTTTGGCAGAAAATTTTTGTGGGTAAATTATGTTGTTTGTGACAGAATTTATGATTAGTATTTTCTGTTATAATATTTAAATTTAGTTATGCAGAACTATAATTCTTTTATTTTATTTATACATTCTTGTGTCTAAAATTCATTTACAAATTTAATATGAACTAAAAATTAAAGTGCACATCCAATTGAGTCCAAAAACTTTTTATAGTAATGACATCCACATAACAATATAGAGAAAAGTTGCATAGATCATGTATATCATTACTAATACATAAGCTAAATCATTAGTAACTATCAACAACAAACTGTGATTGTAATTCAAATCTAGAAACAACAACAAATGATAGCCAACCAAATTAAATTTGGAGTTCACATGACAAATTTCAGAACCTATTAAGTAGGTCATTGACTCGTTAATATCAAAATCTTAATCTATTCCTCATATCAATGGGTTATAGCTAGATTGAAAGAGCTTAGAAGGATCATAAAGAAGATGGCATCATACAGTTTCTCCAGTTTTAGGGTCTTGCGACATAAGCAGTCAAGCTAATAGCAGAGCTCCCCTTTCCACTGGTGTAAATGCCACGAGGAGCTAGCTTGTGTATATATTGCAGCAACTGGGACTTACTGGTTCCAGGATCACTAACAAGAAGGATATTGATATCACCACAGAAGCTAGCAACCAGATGGCAACTTCAAAGCATTCCCGCCGAAAAGCTACATTGAGTCAGTAAACTAGCCATGAGCATCACAGCAGAATGATGATGTAAAGTCATATAGAAAACGGGAATATCAAGAAAGAAGTAATATACTGTTGAATGCAGTATAGAAAAAGGGAATATCACAGTACTGTTGAATATACTGTTGAATGCAGAGAAAAATTGAATCTGTTGATACTCATTCAACACATTGAGATCTGCATTCAATATGCATGGAATAAACTTTCCACATTGGTTGTAGCATCCAATTTTTACATTTCAAAGTGAAAAAAAAAAGATTCTACATGAAATTTTTCCATTTTCAATTTTCACTATGAGGCTATATTCAATTTTTGCAATTTAGTTTGTGCTGCTGTAACTTTGTATTTCTTCCTATAGTAAACACAGGTTCAATTTGAAGCAATGCACTTCAAAACAAGAAGAACGCGGAATTCAGTAACAAATTTCCAACCACCAGTAATGTTGTTTACATTATTTCTATTTCATAGCAATTTGGGGTCAATGTAGCCAGCCGTAAGAGAATTTTAAGACTAATCACAGCTGCAAAGAAATTTGCAGCTGTAAAGAAATTACATTATGTCTATAAAGATTTCCAAGACACAAGGCATAGAAATTTGAATGTATGTTTGCTTTTTGTAATGATCCTTTTAGAACAAAAGATAAAAGTTAAGAGATACAATTAAATCAAGAGGCATTATCAAAATTAAAGCACAGGAAAATAGCCTAACTGATGCCAATATCTATATCTATCATGCCCATGAGCATGGACAAATGCACAAGTGAGCATCCTACGGTAAAGGAGACTGCCTATTGAGCAAACTGGGCTAGTAGGAAAATAGATAAATTTGCCAAATAAAATAATAATTCTAAACTCATTGCAGTCCACATTTCACTAAAGCATCATTACAATTCAATTAATTCTCAATAGCAAATCTATTAAACAACTAGAATGACAACTCTTTCATACTTAATTGATCAGTAAAAGATATCCTGAAGATCGATCAATTTCAGCGAGAATGCATAAACAGTCAGTATTGCCAAACAAGCAGATACTCAAATCATTCAGAAGACAGCTTAAGAACCACTTACAGAGGAGACTTAACACTACTATGGTTCCAGAACCTGTATTGAAGGCCATACCTGACTGGGTTGAGATCCAGCTGATGCAAGAGCAGCATCAGCAGAGTCCAATGCAGCAGCCACTGTCTTCTCAGCTTTATCAGATGATGATTTTCTCTTCAACGGCCAACCTTGGCAGTCCATCTCAAGCTATAAAGTTAGCAGAAGGACGAAGTTTAAAATGACAGAAGATCACATACAAAAGATATGCAAACGAATCCATAAAACAATCCAATAAATTGGTCTCTAAGTGAAAATAAACAAAAAAAAAATTGACTAGACATGCAACAACTTGCTAACTAATCATTCCTGTAGACATCACCGTAAATTAAAAATGCCAATAACGAATAAAAACATTGTGATTGAGGCTCCTATACCTAACCACCCATTCTCTTAAGTGAAATTGAAAAAATAATAATAAGCAGAGTTCAGTTCCCTAAGAATCTCCTGTTGTTCAGTCCATTCCATACTGGCACTAAGATAAGCAGCAAGTATATTTGCCTATTGTACAAATAAATGGAGAAAAGCATCCACTCTTTGATAAGAAGCTGGAAGATGATCCAAATTAAAATAAACAAGTGCGTAAATCAGTAAAATAGCAAATATTACCTGCAGTAGATGCATTATTTGATCTTGGATAAGTGATACAAGAGGAGAAATCACCAATGTTATCCCTGCACACATAAGTGTAGGGAGCTGAAAGACAACAAAATAGAAATGTTTGATATCCTATGTTTCGAAGAAGAAAAAGTTTAACATTAGAGTTAATAAAATATTAAAATCATAAGAAAACTCTTCCAATAAGAAGTTGAACTTGAAAAAGTTATTTGCCAAAATTTTTATGATGCTGGCACCATTTAGTCTAAGAAAAAAGTTGCGAGGGCACCAGTATGATTGCTCCTAACAAAAGGGAGCAAGTTAAACCAAACATGCAACTGAACACGACCATAGATTTAGATAGGAAAAGCTATAGAGATCGGTTATGAAACTAGTAAATGTTGCCCAAGAAGAGCTCCTTTACCTGATAAGTTAGACTCTTTCCTCCTCCAGTTGGCACTAGAACAAAGAGATCATGTCCACTCATTGTAGCATTAGTGACCTCTCTCTTATTGGGGCGGAATGAGTGGTTTCCAAAAACTTTCTTGTTGTTGGCCTATAATTTGAAGCAGGCAAATCACAATCAGAAAAGATAATACAAAAAATAATTTAACAATAGTTCAGATACAAACCTCCAACTTTTTTGCCCAAGGAAAATCCCCAGTGCTCCACTTTCGATCATTTGAACCTTCAATATAATTAACTTCAATAATCTTTGGAATGTATGGTTCCCTCTCAGGATATAATGGAACACCGAGCCTATCTACAAAAGAGAATGAAGCTAAAGATGAATTCCACTTTTCATATCCTCCCAATTCACTATTGACATGAACCTGGGAATCAAATCTCCTGAGTGAAGCTGTTTGAGGTGTTTCATACTGAAAAGTGCAAGTTGTGGATGCAGAAAATTGTGACTTTAACCCTAATCCACATCACGAAGATATCCCACAAGCTGCTGAATCTGCTTGTTCAACTGCAACCTAAAAATGAACATATGTACATGCATAAAGCAAAAATCTAACAATTTTTAATTCTAATCCCTCCTCCAGGTGCAAAATTTTACAAAACAAGGCAATGCAGTAAAGAAATTTATAATACCCAAAAAAATTCTTTGATAAATGTATTTCTTCCGGCCTAATTTTTTTCCTATCTTTGGTACTTACATGTTTGGTTTTTATACACTTCTATAACAAATCTAAACTGAATTTTGAAAAAACAAAAAGAACACTGATGAAAGAGTATTAGGGGTAGATGGAGGGACTGAACCTGTTCTGTCGAAGCTTCTCTGTCTGTGCTGGACTTAGGTCAGCAGCATTGTCAAGCAGTTCATTTGATATGGCAATCAACTTGTCCTTCATTTCTTGCACATAAATAGCAGCTTCTGGGCAAATCCCTAGCTGTATGAATCTCAAAATTAGGTACATAAGAATAAAAGAAGAATGAGATCAAACTAAGACAAAAAAAGATAAAAATGATATGCACACCTTAACTCCATGATTACAGTATTAAAGATACAAAATCAGGTATTAAAAATGACTTCCACAAAACATTAGAAATCTCTATCATTCATATCATTTGGACTTTCCTTCTCTATCTTCTCAACATGCGTGTCCCTAGCAAGCACAAAAAATTAAAAAAAGAACACAAGAAAATCACAACAGAAGTAGCAGGAGCAGAAACAAATAAAATAAAATAAACCTTACTTGTGAAATTTATTAGAAAAAACATTGAACTTCCTCAGCGAATTACTGCAAAGAGCTCGAATTCTATTGTAAACGGACAAGTTCTTCTTCTTAACTTCATCCAACACCACTGAAACCACAACCACGTCATCAATGGCAGGATTCTCCAACAAATCAATCTAAAAACGCAGCGTTTGGAGTGGCAAAGGAAGTGAAACAAACAAACAAACAAACAAACAAACAAATAAACAGGAAGTGAGAAGTTTATTCAATTAAACCTGGTTAAGAACAACGTTAGCATCGAGAACGAGAATAGTGGAAGCTATCAAGCGAGCAGCGGAGGCATCGCAGGTCTTGGAAGCAGAAGCTCCGCACCATATGTTGGATTTTCTCCTCCGTGGATTATTTCACGTCTATGGATAGGTTACTGGGAGTAGCCATGGTGGAGGAAGAGGGAGGGTTGAGGTCAGGGTGGAGGGATACGTTTAGGGTTGGAAAGGTCACCTTCATTTTCTTTATATATTATTGTCAAATTCTAGGAAATCCAGATCTATTAAAACTTATCAAAATCATCCCTAAAAATTCCAGGAAGTCCCTATATTTTATAATTTTTCTTATTTACACCATTATATTCATAATTTATGGAGCATTAATGTTTTAATTTAATTTTTAAAATAAATTATAACTATTTTTACTCAAACACAAATGTTATATTATTTCAAAATAAAATTTTATTTGAGATTTTAATTCTTTACTTATTATAAAAAATTTTAACTAATGTGATTTTCATCACTTTGAAATTATAAAATAATTTTATTTATTTCATGCAATTTCCATGTTTAAAATTTTACTTTTTATAATCCAATATTTCAAATTTATTATTTTCATATTCACAATAATATTGTCTTTTATTCCAAGTTTTTAAATATTATTTTTTAATTTATATTAAAAATAAAATTATAATATTTAATTATTATTTTGATATTTTTAACTTCCTCATTTTATTGAAATTTAAAATATTGTATTCACATATTTGAAAGAGAAAATGAAAAGTTAGAGGGAAATTTGAGAGGAAAAGGGAAAAGATTAGATATGCACATACTAGTCACACTTTTATAAAAATGTGATAAATATGTAATCGAATAAAGACAAAAAATGACAAATAAGATGAATAAGCAGGTTTGACTTTCAGACCAGTTTTATATTTCTCACTTTTAAGAAAAACTGCCAAATAAAAAAATTTCCAAGTGACAAATATGAAAAAAAATTCTTGTAGTGGGGGTTGAAATGGATGGTGTAGGGGAAAGTTTTATTGGAGGAAAATGAAAAGTAATTCACTCTAGGTTTTTTTAAGGCATTTACTGATTTTTTTAAATAAAATATTAATTTAAAATTTAGTCAAACACGGTCAATAAGAAAATTCTATCATAAAGTTTTTGATAGAGTTAATTTCTATCACTAATCTATCATCGATTCTTGATAGACAAAAAATTTATCACAAGTACATCATTAAGTGTCTGATAGATCATAATTCTATCACGACTCCATCATCCTTTTATGATATAATGATTTTTGTCATAAAGTGTCAGTCATCTATTCTCATTTTTCTTGTAGTGCGCGAAAAAGCGAAGAGCAAATAAATTACAAGTTTGTCACAAATATGCACGATGGACCTATAATAAGCGATGTCGTTCTTTAGGATTTGTGTCTGTAAATCGAGAAAATAAGATTCAGTTCATTAAGGATGGACTGAGTAAGGAGTCCCTAGATAATATCTTATTGACTCTTGAGACGCATCCTTGTGGACTTGTGCATCGAGAGATTTTAAGATTATGGACACAATTTCGAGAAGAGCAAGAACGCTATAGTCTCGGGAATCTGACTTAAAACGACCCTGTTTGTCAATTTATAAGAAAATTGGATGGGAAGCATATCCTCAACTCATAGAAGGTGTTTCAGCCGTTACTGGACGTAAAACCAGAGGAAGATGTGAGCCACAATCACAACTACTTGTACATACGCATGCTTGCCGTTATTTTTGTATTTCTATTTTTATTTTTGTTTTTACTTTTAACGTTTGTTAGACAAACAGTTAAGCTACCTATATAGATGTCATTATTGTTCTATTTTTTGCATTCTATAAATACATCTCATGTTCTTCATTTGCATAAACATAGTTAGTGAGTTGTATCAAAATGGAGGGAACCTCAGCTCGTCGATTCTGAAATATATGTGTATTTTATGGATCTCAGCCTGGTAAAGATATGGCTTTTTTAGAAGCAGCTCATAATCTTGGTAAGGTTCTAACTGAGAGAAAACTTCATTTAATTTATGAGGGAGGTAACCATGGTTAATGGGGTGTGTGTCAACAACTGCATACTCAAGAGGAAGTCAAGTTTTAGGCATTATTCCTAAAGCTTTAGTTAATGTTGCTGGGAAAACAGTTGGAGAGGAATTACAGGTCTCATCCATGCATGAACGCATAACTCGTATGATTGTAAATGCAGATGCCTTTATTGCTTTACCAGGAGGTTTTGGAACAATGGAAGAAATCTTTCAAGTTGTCTCTTGGGCCCAACTCAATATCTACCAGAAACCCATAGGTTTGTTGAATGTCAATAATTTCTTTGATTGTTTATTGTGTTTTGTTAATCAAGCTGTGGAACAGAGATTTATCTCACAATTAGCACAACGGATCCTTGTTTCTGCCTCAACTGCTGATGAACTAATTGATAAATTGCAAGCTTTTGTTTATGAACCTGACCCTGCAGCATCTCAAATTAATTGGTCAGTGGGAATGAGTAATAAGAGCAAATTGGATCTAACACTTCGTTTGTAACTTTTCTTACTTTTGGCTTTGTTCACAATATTTTATTAAGTGTCTTTCAGGTTTGTTTCTCTTGAATAACTGAAGCTTCAGATGATGTCTTTTATACTTTCTCTTTCTACATTTAAACATTGAGGACAATGTTTCGCTCTAGTTGGGGGTAGATAGGAGGCATATGTTATGTTTTGCATTGCATTTCAAAAAAAAAATCTATTAGTCTGAGAATGGCAGTGTAAAGAGTTCATTATCTCTTGAGACGTATTCTGGATCTATTAGATCAAGAATGGCAGAGTAGGGAGTATAGTTTTGACCTCTTGAAACGCATTCTAACTAGTTGATTTGTTTTTATTTTTGAATTGTATTTCATTCACAGCTATTCATTGCCTGTGTTCTCGGTAATTCTTGTCTAAATGGGTTTGTTTTTCAATCTAGGTATGATTTCAAAATTGTTGGTTTGAGTCATCTTTTCTATTTAGGTTATCAAAAAATGATTTCTGAAATTATTTTGAGCACAATGATAAGCCTTGTGGTAAGATGGATGATTCAACGTATAAAGCCAAGAGAATTCTCATGTTTAAGTTCACCTTTTTTTAATCTCACACATCTTTTGTGAGTGAGTGGAGAGGTTGAGAAAACAACTTACGAACTTTCATTAATCTTTTGAATTGATTAATCTTTGTTTAGAATGTCATTACTCGGATTGTGGGATTATTTGATTGTTCAGCTAAGGGACGATTCAAGATGAAATTTCAATTTTTGTGAAAATAACAAAAAAAGAAAAAAGAAAAAAAGAAAAAAAGAGAAAGAAAAAAAAGAGAGAGAAAAAAAAGAATCAGTTCGATTCAATAATGTCTTCATTCAAATTTTAGAAGACAGAAGTTTTACGATGTATTTATTTTTGTTCATTCAAGATAAATGAAGTCCTAAAGGTGGCATGTTGCAAGCATGGTTTGATTCTGAACATTGGATTTTCCTATCTTTGGATCAATGTTAGTTTATCTGTCTGTCCTTAAATGTAACCTTTTCTTGAGTGTTTATTTTGTTTTCCAACTCCATGAGAGAAATCTTAGCCTTTTTAAACAGTTGTCCACCTGTGAGGATATAGAGTTGAGACTTTTACATAGAGTAATTTTCAAGGCTATATGTGTTGTGGTTCGTGGTAAGAAGGCTTTGGCTTGATTCACATGTGCTCAGTTTTGGAAGTTATGATTGAAATAACCTTTACAGCAATTGTGATCTTGAACAGACTTTTTGTTTGAAATGCTGAAGTAGTCCTTCATGCTTCATTTACACTTAAATTGCTAGGGACTAGCAATAAGCTGGCTGGGGATTGTGATAAATACATGAAAGTACACTCTTAAGCATAAATAATTAATGCTAATTGGATAGTATTATAAAGCTTTTATGATATTTTAGCATAATTATTTTGCTTATGCCTCTTTTACATTTGTTTCATTTCTTTTGCATTTTCTTTAGTCTTTAACTTGAAATAAAGTGTTGTCCTTAAATTGTGATTAATGGAAATCATTTTTTCAGGTTTAATAAAATGGACACAACTCTCAATCTATAGATCAAAATGGAGAGATTATTGCACCTGGAGCAACATGTCTCAATTTTACACAAAGTTGAAGAACAATCAAAAGCCCAAATCCAACATTTGATGGGCCGAAATTGAGACACAACAAAACCAAATTGTAGTTGTTTCTCAGCCGGACCCATGTCTAGTGTTTGGGCCATATCTCAGAGAATACTTGTCCAAATTGTATGAATCTAGTGGCCATGGAAAGCTGAGACAAAATGCTACAACCTTCATGTTTTCCACAAAGCCCAATTCGGTCCATTTGGTGGTCAAAAATTAGCTGCAAGTTGGTGGAATGTTTGGTGGCCGACAATGTGGAAAAATTGGTGGAGGTTTGGTATAATAGTTCCATTTCATCACCTATTTAAGGACAACTTGAGGAATTGAATGGTGGGAGAGAAAAAATCATTTGAGTTCACATTTTATCATTGTATATTATAATTCTCTCTTGTATTTTCTTTTTAGAAATGATAAGAATGAATTGTAAGTTATGCTAGAACTCTTGGTAAGGTTAGAGATGAACTTGTATTTGTAGTTTATCTATTTCTCCACTTTCATTCTACCTCAAGGGCTATAAAGATTGTATGTTTGTTTATGTGTTAAACTCTTTCTCATATTGTGATTTCTTTTTAATCCAGAAATTATAATTCTCAATTTCATATAAATTCAGTCATGCTTTCTTTATGTGATTCGTGTTGAATTATAATTGTTACTGGTAGTTTCGTTTTATGAGTTAGTCCATTACTGCAATATTGTCATGTGATATATTATCGCTCTTGGATAACTTGTAAGGATAAATGTTGTTGGTAAATATTGCTTGTAAAGAGTTTATGCATATCAAATACATGTGTTTATCATTTATGCTATACTATACATATTTTTCGATTGATTGTTTGGGATGTGAAACTTTCAATTAAGTTATAATTATTGAATCAAAGTGGAGATTAGATTTACAAAACATATAAGTGATTCTTGATGCCTTACTTCTTAATTACCATCGATTGTTTCCAATTATTAAACATTATATTTTCTTTAGAACCAATCACTTCAAAGTTAAATTTTATATCTTTATTATTTTTTTATTTTTGTTTTACTAACCTCTTTTATCAAAGGCCTCCCTGTGGATTCGACACCTCAACGTGTACTACAATAACCGTGGTATATTTTGGGTGTAAACACATGGGATAGAGGGGGAGAAATACTGGAGTCAATCCCTCCCATGTGAAGGGAATTGGAGTTAGGCACCTCCCATGGGAGGTAACTCAAGGTTAGGCAGTGTTAGGTAACCAAACTCTTACCTAAATTTGAATTGTAATGCAGAACTCCTCTTATAAATTGAGGATGTTCTGCAGAGGTTAAAATCACACTCAGAATCCAGAGAGATTCCAGAGGGTCCCAAAACCAGAGAGTTTTGGAAGAGAGCCAGGAGAGCTCCAAGAAATTCTAGAATCTCAAAACCAGAGAGTTTTGAGAGGAAGAGAGCCAGGGAGCTCCATGTAATTTAGTACGAATCCAGAGAGATTCTAGAGTGAGTGCAATTCAGAACCAGAGAGTTCTGAGAGTGTTAGAGAGCCAGGAGAGCTCCAAGAAATTGTTTAGAGGAGTTTTTTTGTAAATCTTGTATTATAATTTTCTCTATGAATACAAGTTATTTTTCTCCCAGAATTTGTTCTGAGCGTGCATTGCATTCCAACAATTTGTAAATATAATAATAAAAATAATGATAGTGATAGAACGGAAAAAACACATAATAATTCGTTAGTTAACTAATTAATGGCTCATTGACCATTTGTGTCCTTGTTAAGAAACTTAAGCATACACGTTAAGACCAAAAGAAGTGTATACTTTATTAGTATTGTTAAAATAAGAGATCCTATTTATATTAAGATTTTATTGATTAATGATTCTTATTTCAGACGTTAATTGGTTGTGAATCTTGTTCCCCTAAATTAGGATTTATCTCCAATTGATTATAACTTGTTTCCTCTTTATTTTAGGAAAGTTTATCCTGTTATTGCTATGTTTTCTGGTAATAATACTAGTAGTTTTGAGCTTATAGTGTAATAGGTGGTTTGTTCTAGTACTTTGGCGTAACATATTAAGCTCCATCCAAGGGTGGAAAAGCTTATAGTTTAGAGATTGTGAGGATTTTCTAACTGTAAGTGTTTTACTTTTTCTAGCGAAGAACATATTTTATGCTATGGTCTATTGTAAATCTTGTGTGCCTTCTCTTATATCTTTGCTACTTTTTTTCCAATTTCTTTTGGTGATATTTTGAGCTTATCGGATGTTAGTTCAAGTTATATTCCTCAAACGTATAATCACTAATATACTTTGAAAACTATTTTTTTTATAAAAAAGCACCAATCATAATAAAATAATTAATTTTGATTACTCTTCATGCTTTAGCTCAATTAATAAGGATTTAGTATTTTGTGTGTTTGAAATTTCGATATTTCTCACATCAAATAGAACTAGGATTCTTTTTTGATATGACTTTCACATGAGTATGAGAGAGGGAGAGAGAATGCAATGGATCTTAATCACTCATAGTTGATGAACCCATGTGATAGAAGAAGAATAAAAACTCAAGAAAACTTAAGATCACAAGAATGGATTCTAACTCCAATAAGGAAGACCCAAACATTATGAACGATTTTTGTGTTCAAAAAGTGATTCTTTGCCTTTTGCTGCTATCTTGGACAAGGATTCCAAGAATTCCTCTTGAAAAATGACAACTTGCATAACCATAAGTTAACAAAAAAGACAAATGACCAGTTACATTAGGTTACTTAAATTAATTGTGATGTCTGTAGCTCAATTTTTGTAGTGTAGGCAGAGAAGTCACGCAGACGCGTAGCTAAAGTGGCCCCAGAGTGCCAAGTGCTTATCAAATTTAGCGTCAGACATGTAGAGACAAAAGTTTGGTGCACTTGCGCGAAGCTTACCGCACAGGAGCACAGATTGGTGCAGGAGTGCGAGTAACTTGGTGCAGGAGAGTGGATTCTAGGTTTGTGAATGCATTTGGACAGAGAATTGGCACAAGAGCGCAGGTACTTTGGTGCCGCAGTGTGGGTCTATTTCCTGGTCAAAACAAGATTTTTTATTACGTAAGTAATTGGCCTATAAGCCTTAGATATAAATAAGTGACATATTTTCAATGTAAAATAAGTTCTAAAAGAGCAGAAAAGAGAGAAAAGAAAGAGGGTTAGGGTTTAGAGAGATTGGAAGTTTCTTGGAGGGAAAGAAGCTGAATTTCTTTTAGTTGTCCTTGTAGACACTCTTGTATCTTTTTGTTTTTTACCATAGTGGATTGGTCATCACTAGCTATTAGACGTAAGATAATATATTGTGGAATGAACCAGTATAAATTCTTGTGTCCTTGTGTTCTTACTTTGTTTTACTTTGCTTGGCTGTGTGCTTCATGTAATATATTAATTCTGTGTTGTTATTATCGAGGGCATATTTTGCCCTTAGAAAAGGTGGTCGCTAATGGACGTTTTGTTGTTATGAAATTTCTTCATAAAATCGTTGGCATTTGGATTTTGAACTAGAGGGCTAGGTTGATCCAGTAATGTTGTTACTGGGCTCTTACCACATATAACTAAGAGAAATTTTGTTTTTTTTTTCCTTTTTTTTTCCACTAAGTGATAGCAAATAGCGTGAGAGGAATACAGACGGATGGTGCTCTGAGCGGTGACGACGGTTACAATAATGGAGCAATACACATCACATATTGCACAAGTTTCAAGATCGGCTTGAATCCTAGTGCCAACATCGGAATAAGAATTGGCAATAGAAAACACGTGCTATGATAGCTTGTTGCCAGTGACCCACCACTGAACTTGATGAGTGAGAATAAAATGATAGTAGATCGTGCGGTTGCTACAATATACCTGGAGAAGCTGCGCAACAATAAAAATGGGTGCATTCAAAAACTTAATTTTACATTGAAAAGCATATCTAGGGAATTAGATAGGGTTATTTGGGAAATTAAATAAGGTTTAATAAGAAAAATATAGGTTTAATTTTTTTTACTAAGTGTATTTGGAAATAGGGATGTACCTCATATAATTAGGAGGGAAAAATTTTCTCTCAACTAGGTCGCCGGAATTACTGTTTATTCTAGTCGTTTGGCGAATCAGTCCCTCAAATTTACATATGTTGTAGATCGGGATAGCCTGAGGAAACTTTCCTTACTGACCCTCTTTAGAATCTGGCCGGAAGGCTTTCAAAATCACCCAAAACCGTGATCAGATTTACTATTCATCCACCGCTGACAAGCGAGTGAACCGTCAACTCCACCGCCATTGTGTTGATCTTGGCCCATTCTACAACTTTTCCTTTTGCATCGCCGCCCTCTTCAGCCTGCAACACCTCTATCCACGGCCCCAAAGTTTCAAAAATCACTATTTATCGCAGCCGCTCGTCGGAATCCGGCCAGTGGCATCTCACCGTCTTTATAATCTGATAGATCGGGTTGAGATCTACACCTTTCCTTTCTTCACTATCGCCTGTTTCAGTCGGCAACACCACCGTCTGAAGCCTCAAAATTTTGAAAGTCACTATTCACCGTCGCCGCCAACCGAAAACTACTATCGTGGTCACTGTTCATCCGGCCATTACTGTTCACGAACCCGATCAGATTGTTCCTCAGGTTAAACACTGCAACTTTGCTGATTGGCCGCCATCCTGATTCCTCTCGGATTATCGATATAAAGAGGCGACGACGACTTCGCAAGCCCGCCTTTGGTGCCTGGTTTGCTTTCGTTTTCCATCTCTTTTTATGAGGTTTTCATTGTGTTGATTTGTGATTCTGGTGATGGATCCACCCAAGTCAACTGCCAGTTCTTGGGCTGATAAAATTAAGATCACTGATTTGAGCACCCGTTACAAATTGAATCCGGTTACCCCCAAGCAACAGGGTACAATCCTTGAGATCCCGGATGAGATCGTTGATGAGAATGTGGCTGAATGGCGTAGATGTCTCTTTGGCTTCTTTCCGGGATTTTCGATGCCCTTTCATGCTGCACGCTCTATGGCCATGCGTGCTTGGAAAGCTAGCGGTCTACAGGACGTGCGCTCCACAGTTAATGGATATCTCGTCTTCCGTTTTCGAACTGAGGATGAGGTTCATGCAATCATTGATCACGGTCCTTGGTTGTTTGGAGGTAAATATATTTATTTAGAACCATGGCAACCGCATTTGAATCTTGAACTTTTCGGTACTGAAATGCACCCAGTTTGGGTTCGTTTGTATGACCTGCCATTTTCTTTGTGGACAACAAAAGGCCTTGCCATGGTTTCAAGCATGGTTGGAGAACCTATCTCTTACGACAAGATGACTTCTGATCTTTCCAGATTGGAGTATGCGAGGTATGTGTTTGGCTGAATGCAAATTACCCTCCAGTTAAGAACTTCGAGATCAGATATAAGCTCTCTTTCGAGCCCATCCAAATCCGAGTTGAGTATGAGTGGCTTCCAAAGCATTGCCTTGAATGTTGCTCCTTTGGTCATCAATGTTCGGATCCAGCAAAGACTTCAGGTAAGGATAAGAAAGAGGCAAATACCTCTCTTAGCACCCCTTTGAATAAGGGTAACAAGAATGAGGCAAATACCTCTGTTAGCGCCCCTTTGCATAAGGGTAAAGAAGTGGCCAAGGTCGCTGAGAATTTGAAAGCTGTTACTCTTCCAACAAATTTTGTAACACATGATGTACCCTTTAAGGCTGCTACAGTTTTGAGTATAGAGTCAGTATCAGATTTCAACTCTTTTTCTCCATTTGCGACAAGCCAAGGTAGGCTTTAGGGTTCCATCCAGTGTTCTACAAATCATGAGGCATCTATTTCGTCAAGACGGATAAATACAGCGCAATCTCCTATGTTTTCTCCCTCTCGTTTTGAGCCTTTGAATAGGCTAAGTGATGAGGATCAACCTGATGGGATTGATCATACTCATTTGAACACCCCGAGTACTCCAGTAAAGAAAGGTAAGAAGGAGAAGAACAAGTAGGATTAAGGCTTTACTTAATCATACTTGATTTTTTTTCTATTTCTTTATGTTTACACCATTGTGATCATTTTTTTGTTTCCCTTTAATTGTTAGGCCATTTATGGTCATTGAAAATCTTGCTTTGTTCAGGCCGCCTATAGCCTTTATTTCATGTTGTTAAGACCATTTGTGATATTTGCTTTGTTTTTTGACGCTTGTAACCGTTATTTTTTTATCTTGGACTTTACATCCTAGTTGTAATTCTTGGGGTATGCCCCTCGAATTTTTATATATTATATTTTTTTGGATTTATATTATTAAGTAACTTAAAAAAAAAATATTTGAAAATAGGAGTTGAAAAGGTAAAAAATGACATCAAAGAGAATAATTCTAATATACATTATCATGTGCAAACTTAATGTTTTATTTTAAAGGAAATCAAATCTCCCATTTTGATTCTCGATGAAAACAGCTCCCGTACTGTCTCTTTAAATGTACTTGCAGCTAACTGCATTAATGCTGCAAATATACGTAATTACCTGCCAAATTAAAATAGCCGAGTCTAGAGGCGGCTTGACCCAATTTAGCCGCACGCCATTAGGGGAGGAACTTAGACCTTCTACATGATGTATCAAAGTGGCATGCTATATTCTAGCCGCTACGTATTAACTCTCTAATCCTTGTCTCAAATTAAATGATGGTAAGATTGTATATAATAAATAAATAGAAAGATCTGCCATATTCTTTTGTTTATTTTCTGATTCTTTTATTACCTTAATGCCATTTTTATATAGAATGTTGCACTGATCATTAATAGGAATAATATTAGTCAACTTACGAACGTTGCATACAATCTCTTTTAAATAAATTGATGTGTTACAAGAATATTACTACAACTACAACTCATTTACAACCAACTCTCTTTACAACTTAAGTTGATAAAATCCTACTGAATATTGTAACTTTACTCATTTTTGTTTTTTCCTCTTCCAGTTAATTTTTGCAAACTAAAGTTGTAAGCAATTGCTTGTAGGATTTTGTCATAGATGTAGCATTGCCCGTGTTATAAAGCAATTCAAAGAGAAAATATATAAATTCAACTTATTTACTAAAGAATGATGATATAAAAATAAATTATGTTATGTTAGCTTAGATAAAGAATTTCTAGGTGTAGTATTATTCCTTCTAGATCACAATCCCCTAATATAGCTTTACTTAACATTTTTAGGATCTTATGCGGTATGGTAACTATTAGATTCAATGGATCGAATTTGTCTTTATTTTATATATGAAATGATAGAGTTTCTTTTTGTCAACATAAAAATAAAAGCTTCGAAATTTCAAATTTTCTTGTTCTTCTTTTCTCGTTTCTGAAGGACAGATACACATTTCATCGTTCTTCAACATCTCAAAAACAATGAAAGAAATTCTGCATAAGAAGATTCCCATGAACATAATTTTATGAAGATTGTTCAAGTTTTTCTTGGAAGTCTGATTAGATTAGATTAGATTTATTTCTCCAAAAGTTGAAAATCTTTGATTTAGGTCCATTTTTTTTCTTGTAAGGGCATAGGCTCTCAAATAGAAGTGAAACTAGACTGGAATGGGAGGTTATTTTTCAGAAGATCATATATACATAAGTAAGAGAAGAGAAAAAAAGAAAAAGAAAAATAATAATAATAAAAAATAAACAAATGCAAATTATGAACTAAAGGAAAGCGTTGATGTATTGGTGTAAGGTTAATTTTTTTGTTCATAAAGATGACTGTTTTTAGAATGATTAGATTCTGTCTAATATGAGAAGTGTGATGTTTGAAGAAGATGAAAGATATTTTTTGGAAAACCAAAAAAGTATATGGTTTTGGATGTTAAAAATAACAAAGACAAATTGTAACAATTATTGAATCTAATAGTTGTCACATGTCATAGGATCCTAAATGTATTAGGTAAAGATCACAACCGGAGATAATCCTGGTCCATAAAGGATATATAGGCCGGTGATTGTCTAGTGGTTAATGAAGCCGTCACTGTAGTCAAATAGTTTGGCAGGCACTTACTATATTATATAGATAGCGAGGGAGCGGTTTTCTTTGAGAATCAACATGGAAGATGTAAAAATCCAATCCCAATATCCCACCCAAATCATTTCCAAGAAGTTCATAAATCCAGCCATTCCAACTCCTGAATCCTGTCGCAATTTCAAAATATCGTCCCTTGATCAGCTTTTACCTTCAGCGTATCTGACCTGCATTTTCTTCCATCCATCCACCGAAATATATCAAAGAGGCAAAAATAGAGAAAGGATTGAGCAGTTGGAGAAAGCACTTTCAGAAGTTTTAACCCTCTTTTACCCTTTAGCAGGAAGATATATTGAAGACAATCTCTTGATTGCTTGTAATGATCACGGGGTTGAATTTATAGTAACTCAAATAAGTGGTCAGCTTGCTTCACTACATGGCAGAGATCTTGATAGCAGGCAGCTAATTCATTTGGTTCCTAATTATCAAATTGAATCTCCCACTACTCCTTTAATTGGGGTTCAATGCAACATCTTTGAGTGTGGTGGAGTAGCAATCGGCTTGTGCTTTGCACACAGGATAGTTGATGCATTCGGATTCACCAACTTCCTTGATGGCTGGGCTACTGCAGCCCGAGTAGGGCTTCAAAAAGTGAATCGTCCCAGCTTTGACTTGGCTGCGTTTTTTCCCATAAGAAAGGCGCTGCCTCAAGTTAAGCTGGCTCGATTTGTTCCTGGATTGAAGGTCAGATCAAGAACGTTTGTTTTTTATGCTCCCGCAATAGCAAATCTTAAAGCGATTGTAAGAGGTGGTTTGCGTGATGCAGAAGTGCTGAAACTTCAACCTTCACGGCTGCAGCTGGTGACCGCAGTTATATGGAAAGCTCTCATCAGATTAGCTCAGACTAGACGTGGCCAGTTGAGGCCTTCCGTGATAACCCATGCGATGAACATGCGAGGAAGGACATCTCTGCCAATATCCAATGATTGCTTAGGAAACTTTTTGATGCCTATAATGGTTCAATTTACACCAGACAACAAGAACAGCAAGGTAGAGTTCCAAGACTTGCTCAGCCTGATTAATGATGCAATAAGAAAGGCAGTCAATGATTGTGCAAAACCAAAGAACGCTGCTGACCTTTTCTCGATGGTGACTAAGGCCTGGGAGGATGCTAACGAAGAATTCTACAAAGATTTTGTAGATGCCTATTCGTTTACAAGCTGGTGTGGGATGCCACTTTATCCAGATTTTGGTTGGGGAAAGGCAGCTAGAGTGACTCACGTACAATCTGTTGTTGAATTTGTCATGCTGATGGATACTAGAGACGGTGATGGAATTGAGGCATGGATATCTTTGGGAGAAAATGATATGTGCCTTTTCCAACAAGATCCACACATTATAGCTTTCACTTCCTAGGTAGAATAGAGAGTAAGTATATCGCTCCAAAGTCAATAAATATTGGATGGTAACTCCAATCTGGGAGGTTTATAAATCCTTGTGTATGTCTATTATTTGTGTTGAACTTTATATAACAAGTACATCAGAACTTTTGAAGATAATATATTATGTTCGTGTGCAAACAAATAATTAGTAATCTATTTTGTCATTATTATGCTTTCCTTAAAATAAAACATTTGCGATCATACTTTTTGGGAATCGTGAGTGGCGCAGCAACAATCTAGAAAAAATAGTTTGATGAAGGGAGCTCTGCAATTTCGTCTATGGAGAACGAAAGTGACAGAGAAAGTAATAATTAACAAAAGTGAAATCACAAATGAAATCACTAATATTATTAAAAAAATTAGTGAAATAATGGTGATATATGGTAATATTTCACTCATAAATGAAATCACTTCTTTTTTAAGTCAATTTCACAGTAAAAATTATTAATATGTACACTAAAATTACTTTATCGGGTAATCGCATGCATAATCCTTCAACTGATGTTAAAAGCAATTAATACACCGGAGCGAGGAGATCCTTCCAGTTTGTTGAATTTTATATATATACACCGAAAATTCTCAAATAATATCATCTATTTAAGTAACAATCATTTAACAACCACTAATATTATTAACGAAAAGCTTTTACAAGATAATAACATTGCTTGTTTCCACACGTAGGTTATTATATACATTATCTTCAACAGTTAAGCTGAATTCGCATATAAATTTCAAATACTTCAAAACAAACTGATATACCCAAGGATCAGTTAAGCTTCAGAGTAGAATCACGATCCAACAGATATATCACCATTGGGAAGTGAAAGCCATAATGTCCGGATCTTGTTGAAAAAGACACAATTTGTTTTCCTCCAAGGATATCCATGCCTCAATTCCGTCTCCATCTTTAGTATCCATTAGCATGGTCATTTCAACGGAAGATTGTACGTGAGTTATGCTATGCACAAGCGGAAGCGATAACCAACAGAACAACCAAATGCACAACCACAACTATGCCAGATAATTGAATATAATAGCAACTAAAGAGGCAACCAATCAACCACAATGCAGAAATAGAATACACACCAGGATTTAACGAGGTTCGGTATTAGTACCTACGTCCTCGGGCGCCGCTGAAGAAACTTTCCACTATCTTCAAAGAGAATTACAAACTTTTAGGCCACAATACAAATACCACAACTATTGGGTCAAATTGTAATTACCCAAATAGTTGGGTCAAACTGTAATTACCCAAACAATTTGGCAATACTACAAATACCCAAAATCAAAAGGGGGAAAAACAAATATTACAAACTTTAAGGTCCTTAATGAAAGGCCCTTAAACTATGAGGTCTTATATGTGAGACCTTACAAATATAGGGGGGTGAAGGATATTTCACTTGGGACATATAAAACTCTCCTACATGGCTTCTTTTATAAGGGTCACATGACACCCACATTTCACAACTTACCGATGTGGGATTCTTGATTTTCTTCATATGAGCCAAAACAACAAATCTCCACCTTGGCGAATATGCCGACCCATCACAAATTTCTTCTTTTCCCCACATTCTCTATCACAACTGCAACGCCTCCTAATGCGCCCAATGGCGCGGTCAAACAGGCACAATGTTGATCAAGTCCAAACAATGACTGAACTTGATCGCTGTCACAACCTTAGTCAACATATCTGCTGGATTCTCGGCAGTCTCAATCTTCTGAAGTAAGATTCTTCCTTCATCAATGATCTCCCGCACAAAATGATATCGAACATCAATATGCTTCGTACGAACATGGAACACTGGATTCTTCGCTAAGTGGATAGCACTCTGACTGTCAGAATAAAGACTTATCTTCTTCTACCCAATTCCCAATTCATCCAGCAATCCCTGTAACTAAATAGCTTCCTTCACAGCCTCTGTCATATCCATATACTCTGCCTCCGTAGTAGACAAAGCCACTGTAGACTGTAAAGTAGACTTCCAACTCACTGGTGCTCTTGCAAGAGTAAACACATAACCGGTTGTCGACCGACGTTTATCCAAATCACCAGCATAATCTGAATCAACATAACCAATAGCATACTGACCACATGTATCATCCCTCTCAAAGACTAAGCCAACATCTACGGTTCTCAACAAATACCGTAGAATCTATTTCACTGCTTGCCAATGTCCTTTACCAGGATCATGCATGTATCTGCTCACAACTCCAACTGCATGTGAAATGTCGGGTCTCGTACACACCATAGCATACATCAGGCTACCAACGGCATTAGCATACGGAACTCGAGACATATACTCTCGTTCCTCATCTGTACTAGGAGATAAAGATGCACTGAGTTTCATATGAGGAGCAAGTGGGGTACTTACAGGTTTTGACTGCTCTGTAATGCCAAACCGCTGTAATACTTTCTTCAGATACTGCTTCTGAGTCAAACAAATCTTGCTTCTCCCTTTATCTCTGCTAATCTCCATGCCAAGAATCTTCTTAGCTTCACCCAAATCTTTCATCTCAAACTCTCGATTCAACTGAGTCTTCAACTTTACAATTTCTTCAACATTCGTCGAAGCTATCAACATATCATCAACATACAAGAGTAGATAAATGAAAGAACCATCACGTAGCCTCCGAAAATACACACAATTATCAAATTTGCTTCTTGTGTACCTCTGACCCATCATAAACCGATCAAATCGCTTATACCACTGTCTGGGAGATTGCTTCAAACCATAAAGCGATCTTTTCAGTTTGCATACCAAATTTTCCTTACCAGCAACTTTGAATCCCTCTGGCTGAGTCATATAGATTTCCTCTTCCAAGTCACCATGTAAAAATGCAGTTTTTACATCCAATTGAACTAGTTCCATATTCATCTGAGCTACCAAGGCCAACAAAATTCTAATGGAAGAATGTTTCACAACTGGAGAAAATACCTCATTGTAGTCAATTCCTTCCCTCTGAGCGTAGCCTTTAGCCACCAACCTTGCCTTGTAGCGGATGTCATTCTTGCCAGGAAATCCATCTTTCTTTGCATATACCCATTTGCACCCAATTGCCTTTTTACCATTCGGTAGTTGAGCTAGCTCCCAAGTTTCATTCTTCTGAAGAGACTGCATCTCTTCGCTCATAGCTGTCTTCCACTCATCAACTTCAGAACATCTGACTGCCTCTCTATAAGTGGAAGGAACATCAGCATCTACAATCGGAAGTGCATAGGCCACCATATCAGTAAATCGAGCAGGTCTGCGAATCTCACGTCTTGGCCTATCAACTGCAATAGATTCTTGTTGCTGTTGAGGTTCCTGAGTAGAACTCTCTCCATCATCTCCCAAATCCTCCTCTGTCATAGGAGTACCATCATCTGTCTCAACAGATCTAACTGGGTTCAATGTCGTCGTTTCAAACTCTACCTGCTGCTGAGTATGCTCCACCTGCTGCGGAGTACCATTCACCTTTACCTGGTTTTCTGATTTCTTCAACATTGAAGACTCATCAAATGTCACATCTCTGCTGGATATAATCTTCCTCGAACTAGGACACCAAAGACGATATCCTTTTACTCCTGAAGCAAATCCCAAGAAAATCGCTTTCTTGGCTCTAGGATCCAGCTTAGATTCTTTCACATGATAATATGCAGTAGAACCAAAACATGTAAAGAATTATAATCAGAAACAGGTTGTCCAGACCATACCTCCAATGGAGTTCTATCACCAATAGCAGCTGATGGTAGACGATTAATGAGATGACATGCATAAGTCACAGCCTCAGCCCAAAATTCCTTGCCCAACCCAGCATTAGACAACATACACCGAACTTTCTCCAGTAATGTCCGGTTCATGCGTTCCGCCACCCTATTCTGCTGCGGTGTACCTCTAATAGTAAAATGACGTACAATACCTTCATCTTGACACAATTTCAAAAACTGATCACTGCAATACTCACCACCATTATCTGTTCTGAGATGCTTGATCTTCTTACCAGTTTGTGTCTCAATCATCTTTTCCATTTAAGGAAAGCACGAAGTACATCATCTTTTGATTTCAAATAGTACACCCAAGTTCTTCTGGAAAGGTCATCAACAAAAGTAACAAAGTAATGCCTACCTCTCATAAATGCAGTTTTGGTAGGTCCCCACACATCTGAGTGAACATAATCAAGAATACCCTTGGTATTATGAATAGCGATGCCAAATTTCACTCTCTTCTACTTTCCCAAAACACAATACTCACAGAAATCCAGCTTGAGGTCTTTGCACCTTTCAATAAGCCTTGTTTCACCAAACTGAATAAGGCTTTCTCACCTGCATGTCCCAAACGCATATGCCACAGTCTTGTAATCTCTGAATCTGCATCATTATCAGAAACCGTAGCCGCTGATCCAGTAATCGTACTACCATTATAGTAATACAAGTTGTTTCTCCTAGTGCCTTTCAATACCACAAGAGCGCCTGAAGTGACCCTCAGAATACCATCTCGAATAGATATACCACAGCCTTTAGATTCTAAGGCTCCCAAAGAGATGAGATTCTTCTTCAACTTCGGTACATACCGAACATCTGTCAAAACTCTAGTCAGTCCATCATGATTCCTCAATCGGATCGAACCTATCCTAGCAGTATGGCAAATATCATCATTGCCCATATACACAACTCCACAATCAAGCTCTTCAAACTGAAAGAACCAATCCTGATGTGGACACATATGATAAGTACAACCCGAATCCATAATCCACTCATCAGAAATAGAAGTGGATGGATGACCAACTAGACATATATCTGAATCACTATCATCCTTACGCTCAACAACACATGCATCAGAAACAGTCTTGCCCTTTTCTTTCTTTTTCAACTTAGGACAATCTTTCTTCCAATGCCCTTTCTCACGACAAAAGGCACACTCATCTTTTCCTAATCTACCCCTCGACCAAGATTTTTCCCTTTTTCCTGGTTTCCTACTATGACTACGCCCTCTCACTGTCAATGCATCTACTGACTCATCCCTATGTTCCCTTTGGTCTTTCTTACGAATTTCATAATTCAACAAAGCAGAACAAACTTCTTCAAAGACAGTTTATCTTTCCCATGGATAAGAGTAATGCACAAATGATCTAATTCATCCGGAAGTGAGCCAATCAATAGCATAGCTTTAATTTCATCTTTGAATGTTTCATCTAAGTTTAGCAAATCAGCAATTAACTTATTAAACTCATCAATATGAGAACTGATGCTCGTACCTGGTTTCAACTGGAGACGAAACAATCTCTTCAATAGATACAGCCGATTCTCATTGCTTTTCTTCATATATTTGTTTTCCAGCGCCTTCCACAGTTTGCTTGCAGATGTCTCTTTAGTGAACGGATACTTTTGTTCTCTACACAAGCAAGAGCGAATCAACCCACAAGCTTTTATATTCAGCCTGTCCCAATCTCTTGCACTGATATCTTCTGGTTTTGTTTCTTCCAGAACAATATCCAAATCCTGCTGATACAACCCGTCCAACACCTCACTCTGCCATAAGCCGAAATTATTTCGGCCATCTAATTTTTCAACATCTATTTTTGCATTTGTCACAGTCACTGTCTTCTCAGGTACAGTTGACGATGATGCCATAACTACCTCTCACAAATAAGCTCGATACACAAATCACCAATAACCAAGCTCCAACAAACTATTATATTCAATAACTAGCAATCCAAAATCAACAGCCCAGAACAGTAGTAAGTGCTTCAATGAAATAGCCACTAACTACCCAAAACCTTCGGCTCTGATACCAATTGTTATGCACAAGCGGAAGCGATAACCAACAGAACAACCCAAATGCACAACCACAACTATGCCAGATAATTGAATATAATAGCAACTAAAGAGGCAACCAATCAACCACAATGCAGAAATAGAATACACACCAGGATTTAACGAGGTTCGGTATTAGTACCTATGTCCTCGGGCGCCGCTGAAGAAACTTTCCACTATCTTCAAAGAGAATTACAAACTTTTGGGCCACAATACAAATACCACAACTATTGGGTCAAATTATAATTACCCAAATAGTTGGGCCAAACTGTAATTACCCAAACAATTGGGCAATACTACAAATACCCAAAATCAAAAGGGGGAAAAACAAATATTACAAACTTTAAGGTCCTTAATGAAAGGCCCATAAACTATGAGGTCTTATATGTGAGACCTTACAAATATAGGGGGGTGAAGGATATTTCACTTGGGACATATAAAACTCTCCTACATGGCTTCTTTTATAAGGGTCACATGACACCCACATTTCACAACTTACCGATGTGGGATTCTTGATTTTCTTCATATGAGCCAAAACAACAAGTTACTCTGGCTGCCTTTCCCCAACCAAAGCTTGGATAAAGTGGCATCCGACACAAGCTAGTAAACGAATAGGAGTCTAGATTATCCTTGTTGAATTCTTCACCAGCCTCATTCCAGGCATTAGCCACCATAGAGAAAAAATCATTGCCGCTCTGTGGTTTTGCGCAATCAGTGACTGCATTTTTTATTTCGTCACCAATCAGGCTAACCAAGTCATGAAACTCCACTTCGCTCTTCTTCTTGTTTGGTGTAAGTTGCACCATAATAGGCCTGAAAAGGTTTCCGAAGCAATCATCTGAAATTGGCAGTGCTGTCCTTGCCCGCATGTTCAACATATGAATCAACACGGAAGGCCTCAATTGGCCATGTTTAGTCTGAGAAACTCTTTTGAGTGCTTTCCATATAACTGCTGTCACGAGCTGCAGCCGTGAAGGTTGATGTTTAAGCGATTCTGCATCACCCAAACCACCTCTGGTAATCGCTTTCAGCTTTGCTGTTGCTCGAGCATAAAAAACAAGCGTCTTTGATCTAACCTTCAATCCTGGAATAAACTGTGGCAGCTTAATATCAGGCAAGACTTCTCTTGTGGGTACAAGGGTAGCCATGTCAAAGCTTGGAACGTCTACTTTATGAAGCCCTACTCGGCATGCAGTAGCCCATACGTCAAGGAATTTGGTGAACCCGAATCCGTCAACTATCCTGTATGAAAAGCAGAAACCGATTGCCAGTCCACCACAGTCAAACATGTTGCACTGAACCGCAATCAAAGAACTAGTGGGAGATTCAGTTTGGCAATTAGGAACCAAATCAATTATCTCCTTGCTATCAACATCTTTCCCAAGCAGTGGTGCAAGCTTGCCACTCACTTGAGTTTCAATAAATTCAACCCCTTGATTATTACAATTGTTAGAAAATAGAATATATAAAATATTTGATTGTCTTGAAAATGATTTAAAACGATACAACCTTAGCTAGCTAAGGAACTCTAGTATAGTGAGCACCGTTTCACTTAAACACTAATGCACTAGCCATTTTCTTTTTCATACAATTTGGAAGTGCAATTGCCTATTTATAGATGTAATAGGCAGTTACAAAAGTCGGTTACACAATTTAAAATTAATTCTTCATTGTCGGTTTGCTTTCTTATTGGCTCCCATGTGCAACTTGCTTCAAGAAGATATATATTGCATGGACTGTTCTCGTACGTTTATGTCGGTTGCATGTTTCTGGATTTTTCAAAGCTTGCCAACTTTACTTTCTATAATATGCATCACTTTTCAACACTCCTCCTTGTTGCATATTCTAGTAACTCCGATTAATCCTCTTAGTAATTCGAATCTTTCTCGTGGTAGTGCTTTTGTAAAAATGTCTGCTAGTTGCTCTTCAGTTCGACAATATTGGAGCTCTGTCTCTTTTTTTGCTTCTACTTCTTTGAAAAAGTGATATTTTATTGCAATATGTTTAGTACGGCTATGGAAGACAAGATTTTTGGCCATTGCTATTGCTGACTTGCTATCACATTTAATCTCTGTAGCTTGATGCTGTGCTTTCTCCCATATCTTCTAGTATACATCTCAGCCAAATTGCTTGACTCGTTGTATTTGCTGCTGCTACGTATTCTACTTTTGCTGATGACTGTGCAACATTGTCTTGTTTTTTGGATGTTCATGAGAATATTCCTGAACCGAAAGTGAATGCATATCCAGATGTACTCTTCATGTCATCCACTGATCCAGCCCAGTCACTATCATTGTAGCCAATCAATTTTCCTTCAGCAGTGGAGTTAAACCAGATACCGTAGTCTTTTGTTTCTTGTAAGTATCTGAGAATTCTCTTACCAGCTCCATAGTGGACTTATGTAGGATTTTGCATGAATCTTGAGAGAAGACTTGTAGCATACATGATATCCAGTCTTGTTGCTGTTAAGTAGAGTAGGCTTCCAATGAGGCTTCTGAATTGTGAAGCATCTGCCTTTTCTGAACCATCTTCCTTTCTCAATTTTTCATTAGTAATTAGAGGAGTTGCTACTGACTTGCATTCATTCATGTTGAATCTCTTCAATAGACTTTCAGTATATTTTTTCTAAGATATGGAGATTCCGGACTTTCTTTGGCTTATTTCGATGCCGAGAAAGTAGTGCATCAAATTCAAGTCTGTCATCTCGAAAGTCTTCATCATATCTTCCTTAAATTCTTTGAGCAACTTCTCATTGTTGCTAGTGTAGATAAGATCATCCACATATAAGGAAACAATAAGAATGTTGTGATCTTCTATCTTAGTGTAGAGAGTCGGTTCACATTTGCTCCTCCTGAAATCTTGTTTTGTGAAGTACTCATCAATTCTGCTATACCAGGCTCTTGAAGCTTGTTTTAATCCATACAAAGCTTTTCTAAGCCTTAGAAATTTATCTTCTTTTCCTTGGATCACGAATCCTTAAGGTTGTTCTACATAGATTTCTTCTTCAAGGAATCCATTCAAGAATGCTGACTTCACATCTAGTTGATAAATCTTCCATTTCTTTTGAGCAGCTAGTGCAATAAGGGCTATAATTGTATCTAGACGTGCAACTGGAGCAAATGTTTCTTTGTAATCAACTCCATATTGTTGTGAGTAGCCTTTCGCAACTAGTCTTGCTTTGTGTTTTTGAATTGAGCCATCGGAGTTGAGCTTTGTCTTGTAAATCCATTTCACTCCAATGATTTCTTTATCTTTAGGATAGTCCACCAACTCCCAAGTATTATTTTTCTCGATCATCTTTATTTCTTCTTGCATAGCCTTCACCCACACTTCTTGCTTTGAAGCTGCTTCATAATTTTCTGGCTCTATTGTAGTGAAGTTACAAGATTCATAAATATCAACAAGAGATCTTACCTTCTTGGCAGTGTCTCTAGAGAAGATTCTTCTTATTGAGGGGAGTCTTCATGTTCTGAAATTGGAGAGTCAATTGAAGTTTTTGTTTCAAAATCTGATTCTTCAGGTACTGCTTGTTGTTGATGTGGAGGTGGTGATTGAAATGGAACTATGATATTTCTATTTTTAACTTTTTCTTCATCCCAGTTCCATGAAGCATTTTCATCAAATTCCACATCTCGACTAATATATAATTATTTTCTTGAACTTGAGGCTGTAGATTTTGTAGCCCTTGGATTGAGTACTGTAGCCCAAGATATTCCTTTTTCTGTTTTTTCATCCAACTTGCTTCGTTTCTCCTTTGGAATGTGAACGTAACATATACAACCAAAAACTTTGAGATGTTTTGCTGATGGCTTGCGTCCGCTCCACGCTTCAACTGGAGTCTTATTTTGAACGGCTTTTGTTGGACATCTATTAAGGAGATAAACTGCAGTGTAGACTACTTCTGCCCAAAATGTGTTTGGTAGGCCTTTTTCTTTTAGCATTGATCTAGCCATCTCCATCACTGTTCTATTCTTTCTTTCTGATACACCATTTTGTTGAGGAGTGGATCCAACTGTTAATTGATTTTCCACTCCTTCATCTTCACAAAACTTGTCAAATTGGTTGGAGGTGTACTCTTTACCATGGTCACTTCATAGAGCTTTTATTTTGTGACCACTTTGATTTTCAACATAGGCCTTAAACTTCTTAAAGATCTCAAAGACTTGTGATCTTTCTCAAAGAAAATAGACCCAAGTTATTCTTGAATAATTGTCAATGAATTACCTATTCTGATTGAGTGAAGCAGTTCTCATTGGACCGCACACATCAGTATGTACTAGTTCTAATAATTTCTTTGTTCTCCATGCTTTTCCAGATGGAAATGATTGACGTTGTTGCTTCCCAAGTAGACAACCTTCACACATGCCATCTTTTTCTCTGATATCAGGTAGGTCCTTCATCATCTTTTTCTGATGAAGAATTCTCAATCCATGAAAGTTGAAATACCGAATCTTCGATGCCACAACCATGAGTCATCATGTTGTGCCTTCATTGCTGCTTCTTTAGCATATCTCCATTGGAGAGGGAAATTACGTTGCTCCATCTTTACTTTAGCAATCACTAAGCTTCTATTCTTTTTATCATAAATTGTGCATGTATCACCTTCAAAGTGTAGAGAATAACCATTCTAGATCATTTGACCCACGCTGAGCAGGTTTTGTTTCAAGCTAGGGACTAATAAAACATTCTGGATAAACCTTGTTCCTTTTTTTGTCTCCACAGCAATTGTCCCTTTGCCTTTGGCTTCTACTAGAGCACCATTACCCAGTCTCACTTGTGATTTATTTGTAGTATCAATGTCATAGAAAATACTTTCATCACCAATCATATGATTACTACATCCACTGTCTATATACCACTTGTTGCTTATTTCTTCTGATGCGGCTTGACAGGCGTAGAATAATATACCACTAGTATCTTTATTTTCTGAATAGTTGGCTTGATGACTTGCTTTTAATCGACAATTTTTTTCTAGATGCCCAAATTTCTTACAATTGTTGCATTGTGGTTTGCCATGGTGCCAACAATTTTTCTTCAAATGACTTGTTTTCTTACATATGCCACAAGGAGGACATTTTCTATTTTCTTTATTTTTAGAGCCTTCTCCTCCTCTAGAAATTTCTTTTGATTTTTTAGGCTCATATTTGGGCTTTGGAGAATGAAAATTAAATTTTGATTAAAATGCATTTTCTAATGATTCATTTTTATGCATCTTTCTTTTTTCATATGCTTCTAATGAGCCCATTAATTCTGTCACTGAAAGTTTAGTTATGTCTTTTGCTTGTTTAATAGAAGTCACTATTGAATCAATCTATCAGTGACAGTAACTAATATTTTCTCTACAATTCTTTTATCAGTAATATTATCACCATAAATTCTCAGTTGGTTTACTATCTCCTCGAGTCTAGAGTAATAATCTCTAACAGTCTCAGATTCTTTTATTTTAGTATTTTCAAAATCTCTTCTTAGAGTTTGTAGTACAGAAAGTCGTACCTACTCATCGCCGTGGAACTCCTTCTTTAAGATATCCCACGCTTAATTGGCGCTTGTAGCTTCAACAATTCTTGGAAATATATCTGCTGATAATGCTTGCTGAATAATAAAATACGCCTTTGAGTCTTTTTCTTGTAGATTTTCCAACCTATTCAGCTCTGCTTCAAACAGACTAGAAATATCTTCTGGAGTTTCAAATCCGTTTTGGATGATACTCCATAAGCCTTGAGACTGAAAGAATGTCCTTATCTTAATACACCAGTAATCAAAGTTTTTGCCACTGAATACTGGTACTGATACTGACATTGACGAGGTACTTGATTCGGCCATGGTAGCGAACAATTTATCATCCAACAATAACCAAACGAAGCTCTGATACCACTGTTAGAAAATAGAATATATAAAATATTTGATTGTATTGAAAATGATTTAAAACAATACAACCTTAGCTAGCTACGAAACTCTAGTATAGTGAGCACCGTTTCACTTAAACACTAATGCACTAGCTATTTTCTTCTTCATACAATTTGGAAGTGCAATTGCCTATTTATAGATGTAATAGGCCGTTCCGAAATTCGGTTACACAATTTAAAATTAATTCTTCATTGTCGGTTTGCTTTCTTATTGGCTCCCATGTGCAACTTGCTTCAAGAAGATATATATTGCATGGACTGTTCTCGTACGTTTATGTCGGTTGCATGTTTCTGGATTTTTCAAAGCTTGCCGACTTTACTTTCTATAATATGCATCACTTTTCAACAATAATCAATCAAGAGATCTTCTTTAATATATCTTTCTGCTAAAGGGTAAAAGAGGGTTAAAACTTCAAAAAGTGATTTCTCCAGCTGCTTAATACTTTCTTCGTTCTTGGCTCTTTGATCTTTTTCAGTGGATGGATAGTAGAAAACGAAGTGCAGATACGTTGGAGGTGTGAACTGATCAAGTGATGATAATTTGAAATTGCGAAGGTATAAGGAGTTGGAATTGCTGGATATATGAACTTCTCGGAAACGATTTCGATGGGACATTGGGGCTGGATATGTACTTCTCCCATGTTGATTCTCACTGAAATACCTCCATTACTAGCTCTATAAATATACTTGCACCAAAAGGTTTTTGACTCTGCGTTAAGAAACCAACACGGAAAATGCTTCATTGATATGAACTCTCCTGAATTTATAAAAATTAATCTAGTAATGCGTAGATTTTAATATTCATGTATGGCACTTATAAACTCGTTTGATTTAGCTCTCTCTCAACAGCTTTAATATTTTGTCCATTAATAACTCGTCGTATCCTTTTGTTGAGACAATTATTTGATTATTAATCATAGAGCTAGTCCTGGTCATTAACTACTTCTGTTAATAGTATGAGAGGAAACAATTATAGATAAAATTATGATAATTGGAAACGACTTCTCTTCGATTAATCTTCTAGTTTTTTTGTGTGGTAGGTTCAGATAAAATAAACACTAGAACCAATGACTCTATGTAAAAGCGTAGACGTCTACTGTCCCAGCTCAGGAAAATTGACTTCTTTACTACCTGTTTTAGCATACTCCGCAGGCTATTGATGCAAATGGAAGGTCGGCCATCGCGTAAACTTGAGTATTCAGTTATTTTAATTTTTATGTTTTCAGAGCTGATGTCAGAGCATTTTAAGCAGGATGTTATCTTAGAATGCCCAAACATTATGTTATCTTAGAATGCCCAAACATTTCAGAGCTGATGTCAGAGCATTCTAATTCCAATAAGGAATGCCCAAACATTATGACCGATTTTTGTGTTCGAAAAGTGATTCTTTGCCTTTGGCTACTATCTTGGACAAGGATTCCTAGAATTCCTCTTGACAAAAAAAAAAGACAAATGACAAGTTACATTAGGTTAATTAAATTAATTGTGAAGTATGTGATTCAACTTATGTAGTGTAGGTAGAGAAGTCGCGTAGACGCATAGCTGAAGTGGCCCCGGAGTGCCAAGTGCGCATCAAATGTAGCGTTAGACATGTAGAGATAGAAGGTTGGCGCACCCGTGCGAATCTCATCGTGCAGGAGTGCGGATTGGCATAGGAGCGTGAGTATATTGGCACAGTAGAACGGATTCTAGGATTACAGATGCATCTAGACAGAGAGATGGCGCAGGAGCACGGTACTTTGGTGTAGGAGCGTGGGTCTATTTCTTGATCAAAATAGGATTTCTTATTACGTAAGTAATTGGCCTGTAAGCCTTAGACTATAAATAAGGGACATATTTTCAGTGTAAAATAAGTTCTAAGAGAGCAGAAAAGAGAGAAAAGAAAGAGGGTTAGGGTTTAGAGAGATTAGAAGTTTCTTGGAGAGAAAGAAACTAAATTTCTTCTAGTTGTCCCTATAAACACTCCTGTATCTCTTCGTTTTTCACCTTAGTGGATTGATCATCACTAGCAATTAGACATAGGATCACATATTGTGGTCTGAACTAATATAAATTCTTGCATCATTGTGTTCTTACTTGGTTTTATTTTGCTTAGCTGTGTGCTTCATCTCCTATATTAATTCTATGATAAGCCACTTCTGAGCATGTGTACCGCTCTTCTTAACAACAAATTGATATTAAAGTCTACACTACAAGAATTTTTTGCATATTTGCCACTTCACAATTTTTTTTATTTGGCAGTTTTTAAAAAAGTGAGAAATTTAACAATGTCTTAAAAGTCAAACCTATCAATTCATCTTATTTGTCACTTTTTGTCTTATTCAATCATATATATATTATATTTTTATAAAAGTTTGACAAGTATGTGAAAATGTAATTTTTTTCTTTTCCCTCTCAAATTTCCCTTTTTCTTTTCATTTTTTCTTTCAAATATGTGAATATAATATTTAAAAATTTAATAAATTTATCTAAATATAATTAAACAATATAATTTTATTTTTGATCTAAAATAAAAAATAATTTTTAAAAATCTTTAAATTAAAGATAACATTATTATATGTATGAAAAGAATAAATTTTTAAATATTAAATTTTAGAAAAATGAATTTTTAAATGTGAAAATTTTATGAAATAAATAAAATTATTTTTTAATTTCAAAGTGACGAAAATCACATTATTTAATTGCTTTAATGAAAGTTAAGCAATTAAAAATATCAAAAAAAATTATTTTGTAATAATATAACATTTTAAATATGCAAAAATTATTATAATTTATTTTAAAAATTAAATTAAAACATTTAGTGCTCTAAAAATTATAAAAAGTTAGTCTAATGGTGTAAATGAAAAAGTTTGAAATATGGGGACTGAAAATGGGTATGATTTTGATAATTTTTAATAGATATGGATTTCCTATAATTTCACAATTCTATATAAAGAAAAATATGACACAACCCTAGATCTAAATCCCTGATGCCGGTTCTCTCTCTCCCCCGCTCTCAATGGCCGACGAATCAAGAACTAATTCTGGCAACCAGCCAAGCCGGCTGCAGCGGCGTCGCCTTGCTTCTCTCCAAATTAGTCCTATGTCGAGCTGGAATGTGGCGATTCCACTCTTTTCACCGCTGGTGCCGTCACCTACATCGATGGATCTGATAGCGTTGTTTCATGCCGGATCAAGGTCGATCCTGCGATCGTTAGGCAACGACGAGAATAACGGAGAGGTCGATTACGCCATTGAGTTGAACGTCACGAACTTTGATGGCGTTCTCCTTGACACCCCTGCTACTTACGCCGTCGTTGAGTTCTTCGCTCATTGGTTAGTTTGAGTTCTTTCTTAGTGTATTGATTTGTAATTTTTTTTGAAATATTTATTGATTTATGATGATTTAGTTGAATATGAAATTTTAAAGTGCCGTTAGTTAGGAGTGATCATTTCTTAATCATTGAAATGATTGTTGTGCTGTGTTTGGCTTGAATTCTTTGCGAAGAAGAACAAGTAGATGGAAAATGATGATTATATAAAGGAAATTTGTTAGTTAGAATTGTTAAGATTTCGTACGCTTATGTTGACCTGGAAGTTGTACTTTGTGTTTCTAAGGCGCTGTTTGGGGTAGTTTTACAATCATGTTTTTGCTTTATAAATCCAGAAATTAATAAAATCCGCTTTCGGTTGGGCCTCTAAAGTATACAGCTATTTTATTGCAAATGAGTTATACAATGAAACATCGTACTTGTAGCATGGGATGTAAATCGATGACATATCCAAGTTTGGCATTTCAAGTTTACTATTATTTAGTTTTAAACTTTTTTTTTAATTATCGAAAATAGGAATAAGTGAAGCTCTCATAATATAACTTACTTGGAAAATTATGAAGTCTTGATATCAATTCAGTGTTGATTTTTCTTCATCCAACAAAATTTCTTTTCACAGGTGGAGCTTAATAAAGCTGCCACAGATAACTCTAATGAGAGAGCAACCAGCTCCAGTTCAAAGCATCATTCTATTCTGCTATAGCTTAATGATTTTTGAAAGCTACGGGCTTTGTCTTTCTTTCATTATTATATTTGGTTGGTGACAAATGAGCTGATTGAGAGATAAGTAATGTTATTATTTAAGTGGATTTGAGTTTAGAATTTTTATATTAATGGTGATTACAGTATTTTTCTCTTTCCGTTATTAGGTTATTGCCAGTCAGCTTGGCTGTACACCATATGATATATGTGATTTTGAATTGCAAGCATGTGATACTTAACCGAGTATAGTTGCTGGTGTTAAGAAGGAATTCATTTTCTCTAGAAGGCTTAATAATCTCTGCATGTCATTTTGCTCTCTGAAGGTACAAATTGTTTTATTGGCTGTCTTCTATGTCAAGATGCAAATAAAAGTTGCATGGTTGTGTTTCTATCACTGGGATTTCTTATGATTTCTTATCCATGTATCACTGGGATTCTGATATGATTATATTCTGTTTAATGCCTTGTTTTTCATTAATGATTGATGAGATGTAAAAACCTTCAAATGACCTTCTCTGATCTTCCTGTAGTAATAAATTATTTGATTCTCGAAATCTTTTAAGTATCAGGATTATATTGATTTTCTCTTTCGTGATGTAATTCTATTGGCCTCATCAAATATACTATTTTGGTTCTACATAGTTAGATTTGTATTATGTTTTATTTCTGTTACAAAACCTTTGGGTTTGGTCTTTATTTTCTAAAACTTGTGAGCAGTAAATAGAAATGAGTTTTCTTGATCGCTTAGTTATTTGATTTCTGTGCTCAATCTTTCTGATTGATCTTGGGATATGTATTCAGTTTTAGTTCAAACGATTGTTCGGAGCGGTAGTTTTGATTTGAACCTCAGCTTTGGAATTGTCAAAAGTGTATGTTAATTCTTGCGTTAATAATTTCGTATCTGTTTGATGTTAACTTCTTGTATCATAAGTTTGAATCCGGTTTGGGATGACATGACCAAGTTTTCTATAGTACCAAAGACATTGATAAAGTAGCATTATAGTTCTCATTTATTATTTCCTTTGGGCATTCTTTCTGTTAATATACTCTAGCTATTTCCATTTGCCACTTTATTAAATTCAATTTCAGGCATTGATTGACACTATATCCTCTGAAAGCAACCTTGAGGATGAGTCTGGCGTCAGAGTGGTGGCATTATTTGATCATGAGGAGGTTGGATCAGATTCAGCTCAAGGAGTTGGTTCTCATGCTATGCTAGATGCTCTATCAAGAATTACAAATTCCTTCTGCTCAAATACTAAGGTTCTGCTTCATGCCCATTTTCTACTTCTGGGTTTTACTTAAAAGACTTGATGCTCAAAGGCTACAGAAGCTGGTTATCGCTTGCATTTCTCTTTGAATTTGCGAATTTGATGTTGCTCTATGAGAGCAATCTCATCTTGTCTAATTACTTTATATGAATTCTTAATCGATTCATCCTATTATAACATTTGTCTTATTTTTGGAGGTTGTCCACTGCTTTTGAGATGTCAAGATCTAGAAAGACAGCTGAGGTTGGAATAAAAGGGTTTACATCCTTGTCTCCAACTTGTGGTTTTCTTTTCTGAGTTTTCAAATATTCTTTTTTTAATTTTTGAAACTATTATACTTGGCGACCAAAAACCGCTAATTATTTTTTTTTTAATTTTTAAACCTATTATACTTGACGGTCAAAAACTGCCAAGTATAGTTGGATACATATTTGGCACTTTGACCGACCGTCAAATATAGTCAAATTGATATATTTGGTAGTGCCATTGATGGCGCTTTTAAAACCGCCAAATATGTATATATTTGGCGGTAAAGAATGCCAAATATGATCATTTTTCTTGTAGTGCTACTTACGACTTTTAAGGATCTTTGGTGGCCAAAAGTTCTTACCACAACAGGTGTTCGATAAAAGTCCTAACTCGTAGCTGCACAATACGAGAGGTGTTCGAAGAAATTCTTGAGATGGCTACATCAACTAGTAAGTATGAGATTGAGAAGTTTGATGGTGGCAACGACTTTGCTATTTGGAGAATGAAGATGTTGGCTTTATTGGGCAACTTAGGATTGGATGAGGCACTTAGGGGTGAAAGCAAGATGCCGGAAAGCTACAATACTGAAAAGAAGAGAGATATCATAAAGAAAGCTTACAACATGCTAATTCTCTATTTGAGTGACAAGGTGTTACAACAAGTCTTGAAGATGAAAATTGTTGTCGAGGTATGGTTAAAGCTTCAAAGCCTTTATATGACTAGAAATCTATCAAGTAAGTTGTATTTAAAAGCTAAATTCTTTACATTCAAAATGGCTGAAGATAAGAACTTGCAAGACACATTGATGAATTTAACAAGTTGTGCTTGGATTTAGAAAACATACAAATTGAATATGATGATGAAGATAAGGCATTGGTGTTGTTGCTTCTCTTCCGAAGTCATATGAGAATTATGTGGATATTTTGAAGCATGGTAGGGAAACATTGTCTTTGGATGATGTTGTTGGTGCGTTGAATTCTAATGATCTCCAAAGAAAGAATAAGTGTGAACACTCGGGTATAAGGGCTGCATATTAGAGATAGGAGTGATAAACGTGATTATAAAGGCAAGTCAAACTCAAGGTCAAAGTCAAAGGAAAAGAAAGCCATAAAATGCTTCCACTATCATAAGGAGGGCATATTAAGAGGCTTTGTCCAAAAGAAAGAAGAACGAAAAGGGGAAGAACCATAAAAAGGGTGATGCTGCAATTGTAAAAGATGGATATTATGTATCAAAATATATAATAGATTTTATTAAATGTATGCGACAAGATCACAATACTGTAAATAAAAGATAATACCATTCTTTTTAAAATATTATCTCGATTTTCAAATCCCATGATATGTGTTGTATCATTCATTAAAATAATGATAAATGATGTGGACCTATTTTAAGTAATATAATAATATCACATTACTTAACAAATCATTTGATATAATATTCCAAATAATTGATACTTTCTTATATTTCAAAAACCCAATAAAATAACAAAAATACGAAGGGAAAAAAATGTTTTAGAGAATTCTAAATTTTTTATTAGACATTTTGTGAAGCATCCTAAGGTTAAATAACTAACTTTCAAATAATAGAAATTCTTATAAAACAAAACCACTAACAAAATAGGAAATTGCTAACAAAAATTATTAGCCTTTTACATCCAAAGGCTATCCTAAATGTCTATATCTTTTTAATAGCACTCTTCTACTGATCAAGAAAATGTGTTCTTCATTTTTAATATACGGAGTAACTAAAAATTAAACAATATTGCAAACTAAAATAATATAAGTGTAAACATAAAATGATAAAACATCCAATATCCAAACTTAAGAAGTGAATATTGTTCATTAATATCTACAACAAAAAAATGTTAAGCGATCATTACGTTGCTCTACTTGGGAAGTGAAGGCTATTATGTTAGGTTGTTTTTTATGCAAAAATCTGCAAGTATATGGAATCGAACAAGTAATATAATGATGAGTGAGTTATCATTCCCATGAGGATTGGTTATTAACTACTAAAATTAATCTAACTATGATTTTATTTGAATAATAATTTAAATAACAAATTTTAAAAGAACTAATTAACTAAATAACTGAGATAAAAATTAAACACTAAGCAAAGATATAAGATTTAAACTAAGTTGAGAGAAATTCGATGGTAATGACCTATAGGGTATCAGGTTTCATCTAAGTTATCTACTTTCCTATTCAATCCAATTTAATTAATGTTTATTAATCTTGTTACAACCAATTTCTCTAAAGTATTTGTTATTCTTTTTCAAGTAAAAACAATGTATAATTATAGGGAGAATCATATGCCTGTCTTATCTAACAATTCTATAATTATCCTTTAAGCACAAGAATCATAGGATTGTACAAATTACAATTATATTTCTACCTCAAAGTCTATGTTGCATTCTCCATTAGGCACTCTCCAAGCATTATTTACCACCATGAAAAGCTCATTAATTACCGTTTTGTGGTTTTGAACAATCAAGGAATGCATTTGTGATTACATCACGAACAAGACTGACTAACTTATGAAGTTCCACCTTGTTGATTTTTTTGTCTGGCATAAAACGCACCATAAATGGTATGGCAAAAGTTCCCGAAACAATCATCTGATATAGGCAAACCAGCCCTTCCTCGCATGTTTATTGCATGAGATATGATAAAAGGCCTTAGTTGTCCATGTTTAGCTTGTTCAACTCCAATGAGAGCTTTTCGTATTAGGGCTATCACCAACTCCACCCGCGAAGGACGTTGTTGGCATGTTAGCGTTCCTAAGTCCTTGTCACTGCCACCATGGGCAATCTTTCTCAGATTTGATATTGCAAGACCACTAAAAACAAATGTTTTCAATGTAAACTTTCTTTTAGGTTGATGGAGAAACAGGCTTGACTACAGTTGACACAGTTATAACTTCTGTTTTCAGTAAATGAACAGCCAAGTTAAAGCTCGACGATGTACTTGATCAAACCACCCTACTCAGCAAGCAGTAGCTCATCCATCGATGAATTTGCTAAACACAAATGCATCAACTATTCTATGTGAAATGCACAAACCAATGGCTTGTCCACCACACTCAAACATGTTGTATTGAACCAAAAACTAAAGGACTTGTTACTGATTCATATTGATGGGGAATAAAATGACGTAGCGATGATCCTTGCAAAGGAGAAATGGAGCTAGATGGTTGGCTAAATGTAAAACCAAACATTTATACAACGAATCCTACGTATTTATATCCTTTCACACAAAAAGAAAAATAAATAAATGAATGGAAAATTTCATATTATACTTCTTAAATTACATTTAGAGTCATGAGACTCATGACAGTTGACAACTCAACACACCGAATCCTTATGTATTCACCTCAATCCCATCACCATCTCTAGTGTCAATCATCACAATAACAACTTAAGACCGACCTTTTAGATGTATCACTCTAGTAGGCTTTCCCCAACCAATATATGGATAAAATGGTATCCCATAAGTGCTTGTAAACATGTAAGTCTGCACCTCGGCATTGCCATTGCCTTCTTGAAAAGCCTCTTTATGGGCCCTATTTACCATCATGAAAAGCTTATCATCGCATTGTGGTTTTGCATAATCAGTGATTGTAGCTCATAAAACTCCACCTTGTTGCTCGTTTTATCTGGGGTAAAACGCACCATAAAAGGCCTGACAAAAATCCCCGAAACAATAATCTAATGTAGGCAAAATAATCCTTCATCGCATGTTTATCCTATGAGCTAACAAAAGGCCTTAATTACCCATGTTTAGCTTGTTCAACTCTAATAAGAGCTTTCCATATAAGTGTTGTCACCAACTACACCCTTGAAGGTTGGCGTGCTAGCTTTCCTGAATCCTTGTCACCATCACCCTGGGAAAATTTTCGTAGATTTGATATTGCAAGACCACTGGAAACAAACGTCATTGAAGCAAACCTTAAATTAGGGTTTGACGAAGTCACAGGCTTGACTACAACTAGTACCAATTCTCTTGTGGGTAAATGCACAGCCAAGTCAAAGCCCATATGATGTACTTTATCAATCCCTATCCAACATGCAGTAGCCATCCATCAATGAATTTGCTAATGACAAATGTATTAGCTATTATGTGTGAAATGCATAAACCGATGGCTTGTCCACCGCACTCAAAATGTTGCATTGAATAGCTATTCATGAACTCGTGGGTGATTCATATTGATGGGGAACCAAGTATGATGCAACACCATTGCATCATGATCCCTGTTAAGAAGAACTAGAGCGAGATGGCTGGTTGCTTTGGCTTCTAAATATTCGTCCCCATCATCATCATAATTGACTAAAAGATTGTCTTGAATATACCTTCCAACTATAGGGTAGAAAAGGGTTAAGACTTTTGATAGTGATATCTACAACTGCTTACTTCATTCTGAAAATTTGGCTCCATCATCTTTGTCACTGAGAGGTAGAAGAAAATGTAGGGTAAATATACTGGATGCAGATGCTGATTAGTTGATGATATTTTAAAATCTTTTGAAGGTTATATTAGGAGTAGGGGTTGCTGATTTTATCAACTTCAAGAGGAAGCTGTGGTTGCATCTCTGCTTCTTGCATTTGACCAACACTGTATATATGAACGATGAAGAATGGAATTGAAGCTGAGGGATCAACCAAAATCCAAGTTGCTCCATTGAGAAAAATAAAAATTTATGCTAACAGTGCTATAAGTATACATACATAAATACATACATACATACATACATACATATATATATATATATATATATATATATCCAGAAAATGAATATAAAAAAGAAGACTACTTTGATTATCAACTTAATAATTTCAATCCTAAATAATTCATTTTTATTTAGTACTAATTAATTTGCTTTGTTTGTCCTCTCACCATGTCCTTGGCCTTCGGAGTTCGGAGAGGTAATTTTATTTGATAGCATTTGTAAATTAGATTAAATTGTTGAAACTTTTGAATGGTAGATGTGGGTGAAGATATATAGGACATGAGTGACGATTTTGGTAGCAAAAAAAGTAATAGAAAGTGATGTAATACATTATTGAAATGAAATAAAGGATGTTAAATAATTAATTAAGTAGTAATATTCCACTATAAATTAAGGATACGTTTCCTTGAAGGTTAATAACTAAAGGCTTTTTGTTCGGTCAGAGGTTCAACGATCCACTACATCTAGTCAATGAGAAATCACGTTACCATTTCATGTCGAATATATCAAATCCCATTACACCTCAACATAAACTAAACATTTAATTTTGAGCTCATCGCTAATATTTTTTTGTTATGACATGTTGTCATGGCCTTATTGTTTCACAAGCGGAGATCATATGGCCTTAGGCGCTAACACACCCCCAATGTGCACCTAAGTAAGTCTTAAACCACTAAAAGAGAGATTCAAGCAATGGAGAACAAGGACACAAGAGATTTGGGTGAGAAAATATTCACTATATGCAAGGAAGTTTACAAGGCTTACAAGACTCTTGAACCTTTGAGTCTAGCAAGACTTAGCATGACTTTGCATGACTTACTTTACAAATGAGGGCTCATCCTTATTTATGGGCAAGCACCTACTCAATGTATGGCTAACATTCTACCACATGTCTCTATCCTATTGGCCAACCAAGTACTTAGAACATTCTCACTCTAGATTTGTCCTAGATATTTACAAGCCTGCTTGTTGGCCAAGTAACTCTGGAGATATCCATACAATCCTAGATAACACTGGACAAGTCCACACGACCCTAGACATCTCTAGAGAATCCTAGACTCAAGATATTTTCCTATGCTTTCGGATACTTCTGCGGCCTTCCATCATCTTCTGCCACCTTTTGGACTCTTTCGGAACCTTCTTGAGTCTTTCATGCCCTTCTTACACCTTCCGAATCCTTCCGGAACATTCTGGAACATAATGGAATCTTTCGAAAACTTCTCGAACACCATGCCCATTCTTTGCGCCATTGAATTCCTCTTGATGTGAGGATCCTGAATCACTATAACACTTGCTTTGAAATCATATTCCTTAGCATACTTTCGAGCAAGCTTGGTGCAAAACCATGCGCATTTCACGCTGGGTGTGACAATGTGCTTCCAAGTTCAATTGCTCGGATGATTGTAGTTAGTGTTAGCTTCCGGGGGCCCAGGTTATAGTAAAAGCCAAGTTGCAAAATTACATTGACACCCTTGATTTATTGGTCAATTTTTAAGATTTCTTATATGTTTTTGTAGTTTCTCTTTATTTCTGTTTCCTTTTGGGATTCTTGTAGGATGTATAATAAAAGTTACCCACAATGGGTTGGTTCAAGTGGCAAGGATGTATAATAACAGAAGGAGTTTGTAAAGCCATGATGAAATCATGGGTTCGACTCTCCACAATGGCCTTTCAGTATGAAGTAAGTGGGAGACCGTGACCTCTGTTACAAAGAAAAAAAGTGTAATGAAAGTTTGTTTACATATTTTATTTCGACAACTCAAAAAGCACATAGTTAATTAGGTACAATACCCTTAAAAGCACCATTTCCACTCAAAATAAACCCAACTTATTGCTATATTCTGGATTTTTTCTCTTTCTCTTAATGCATTTTATTACAAAATACATAAAAAAAAAACACGCACATATTTTCTATCATTCATTCTGCAGAAATGAATCTTCTTTTTTTATCTTGAAATATAAATTTTGTGTGAGATTGATTATGAACAGTAACAATTACTAAGGCTTATAAGTGTAGTGCATGTCCAAGTTACAAGTGATGATTTCGTTAAATAAATAGGAAGTATTGATTGAAACAATGGCCCAATGATGGAGCTAACAAAGAGAAAAACCATAGAAAATATTTTCAAAATATCAAAATTTATTATTTTTAATTGGTTCTGTGAAGGTATATCGGATAATTCCAAACCTTGACATGTCAAATTTCTTTTGATCAATGAAATTTAACAGGAGGGGTAGTCTCAATTATTACAAATAATTGGAATATTATAATTTATATTTTAGCATATTTCAAAGGGTTGAAGTTGTTTTTACTTTTTATATGTAAAATGGTGGAGAAAATTGATTAGAGACATTTGTTAACGTAAATGACGTAATAAAGTTAGATCATTTAACGGAAAAAAAAAAAAAAACTATTTGAAGGGGTAGTATTTTTGGCAAACCTCAGGGGGTTGCATGTTCTTTTCCCTAATTAAATCTGCAAGTTATGGATTGTTGCTTTATGTTGAAAGTGCCACAACAAAATGAACGAAGCCCAATAGGCCATTAAAAGCCCATCACTAAATACACACTACCAGTTGATGACATCTCTGTCACAAAGCTCAAAGGGCACAGGTCAGTTCTTCAGTCCAGCTAAAACCTCTAATCAAACTTTCTTATAGAAGTATACCAGGACAAATTCTCATGTCTCTCTACTCCCATTTTGGTTGCAGACGCAGGAGGTCAACAAAATTTGGGTAATGAAATTGTTTAACTATACTCGAAAGAGTATTAAATTTTGATTATATAATTAGGATGCAAATTCGCAAGGAAAAATTAACAACTCTAAAAAGTCTAAATTTGATCTCCATTTAAAGTGCAATTACAGCAATCAAGCCACAAGCTTTACTTTTCTAGGATAAAATATTTGTATAAAGAATAAGATACAAACATACAATACCGGCACTCAGATTTTAATTTGTTAAAGAATTGTTCATTAATATCTGGAACGCAAAGATATTAAATGATCATCATGCTGCTCCAGTTGGGAAGTGAAGGCTACTATATCAGGATCTTGTTGAAAAAGACTCAAGTCATTTTCAGCCAAGTGAATCCATGCCTCAATTCCATCACCGTCTCTAGTGTCCATCATCCCAATAATAACTTCAGAACGACCTTCGATACGCGTCACTCTGGTAGGCTTTCCCCAACCGAAATCTGGATAAAATGGCATCCCACAAGTGCTTGAAAACATATAAGACTTCACCTCATCAGCATCTCTGTTGAATTCTCGAGAAACCTCTTTCCGGGCATCAATTACCATCATGAAAAGGTCATCACCGTTTTGTGCTTTTGCACAATCAGTGAATGCATTTGTCATTGCCTCACACACCAAACTGACAAGCTCACGAAACTCCACCTTGTTGCTGCTTTTGTCAGGCTTTAAAGACACCATAACAAGCCTTAGAAAGTTCCCGAAACAATCATCTGATATAGGCAAACCAGTCCTTCCTCGCATATTTATCCAATGAGCTATGACAGAAGGCCTTAATTGCCCATGTTTAGCTTGTTCAACTCCAATGAGAGCTTTCCATATAAGTGCTGTCACCAACTGCACCCGTGAAGGACGTTTTTCACATGCTAGTTTTCCTAAATCCTTGTCACCACCACCTTGGGCAATCTGTCTCAAACTTGATATTGCAGGACCACTAAAAACAAACTTCTTCGAAGCAAACTTTAAATTAGGATTTGATCGAGTCACAGGCTTGGCAGCAGCTGGCACAACTTCTCTGGGAGGTAAAATTCCAGCCAAGTCAAAGCTCATACGATGTACTTTATCAATCCCTACTCGGCATGCAGTAGTCCATCCATAAACGAATTTGGTAAGCACAAATGCATCAACTATTCTGTGTGAACTGCACAAACCGATGGCTTGTCCACCGCACTCAAATATATTGAATTGAATGGCGATTAAAGGGCTGGTGGGTGATTCATAGTGATGGGGAAACAAATGATTTAGCAGCTCACTATCAAAATCCCTGTTAAGAAGAACTGGAGCCAAATGGCAGGCTACTTTAGCTTCTACATATTCTGCCCCATCGTCATTACAATCAATTAAGACTTTGTCTTCAATATACCTTCCAGCTAGAGGGTAGTAGAGGGTTAAGATTTCTGACAGTGAAACCTGCAACTGCTTACTTCTTTCTGTAAATTTCTCTCGTTCATCTCTGTCATTGGCGGGGTAGAAGAAGATGTGGTGTACATATGCCGGAGGCCGATGCTGATCAATGGATGATATTTTAAATTTGCGAAGGTTATTAGGAGTTGGTGTTGCTGGTTTTATCAACTTCTTGGAAAGGATTTGAATAGAAATTTGAGGTTGCATTTCTAGTACCCCTGACATTTATAAGCTTATGCCCTTAGCTGAATTGGTTCCCGCAATAGAATCTAATCAATTCCAATATTATAAGAAATGAAATGAACCTAAGGCATTAACAGAAAATTTAATGCTCTCCATTGAATAAAAACTTTCCACGTAATTTTCTCACTATCATTAATTCTATCCAAACTCAAAATTTAAATTCTAAAGAAGATTTTTAATTTTTATTGATCTGAAATGTTCAATTATAATTGGCTTGAGATACCACATGTATCATGCTTAGCTAATGCTATTGGGTATTCTAGACACTCTCAATTTGGTTCCCCAAATCATGGGGAAGAGAATCTCTATCTTGGTAAACATCAGGAGAGTGGTTCTAATTAATCATCTGTATTTGGGTTAATTACAGTTAAATTCCCTATGGTTTGTCATAAATATCAATTCCTCCCAAAAGTTTCAAAAACTCTATGTTTAATAACATTAATTACAAGACAAAAAGAAAGGTGAACTTGTATCTCCTCCCCAATTTCGGGGAAAATTATGCGATTAATTAACCCTTTATTTTTCTCATACTAATAAGCTAATTTGCCACCTTTCCGTACTATCATAGGCATCAATATGAAAATTCAAACACAACAAAAATAAATAAATGAATAAATTGTAAACATAATTCTTTTAATAGATTTACAAGTAAAATCAGAGTAAATAAAAGAGAACAAAATAAAGCTAGATCCTGTTGTCTAAAGAGTTACCTGGATCGGTTCATTCACGAAAGTAACTAAAGAAGTAAAGCCAAGCTACAGTTACAGCTTCGCTAACGATCCAACTGAAGATAGCAGTCACCAGTCAGTAGATTTTTGAAGCTAACAGAGAAGAAGAAGTTTGAGATTCTTTCTGCCTTCAATCAATCAAAATATCTCAGGAACGAAAATTGTATTTTGCGTTTGTGGCAGACAGGTAGACCCAGAGCTCAATAGAAGAAATAGAAAGGTCGATATTCACATGACGTCACTGCTTGTCCACATCTCTAAAGGGAAGCTTAGTTGCTTTACTTTAGAACAAATAAATAAAAGAATCCCATTTATACACGCATTCAAAAAGTAAAACAATAATAATGAAGAGACAAAATCTCATTTAACCCCCTTCATAAGAAAATAATTCCAGAGCCCTCTAACTTCTTAAAATCGAAACAGAACCCCTTGCTAGAACTTTCGTCTTTTACCCTTGGTTTTCACCGTCAAACTTGACCAGGGTGAGGGTTAAAACTAGTCAATTTTAAGTGCAACATATTAATAAAAGTAAAATATGCATAAAAGGGAGAAAACCTAATCTTAAAATCAAATTCTAGAATCTTTTTTTTTTGTTTAAGTTAAATAGATATACCTTAAACTTGATAAATAAAAGTATTGTTCAGGTACTTAATTGATTTGTATTTATTTAATTATATAGATTACATATTTAGTGGTCTTTATTTATCATATGTAAAATGATCTTAACCTTAAATTAGATTTTATAATTTGGTTCCTCAATAAATAAAATTAGAACGGGTTTACTTTTTAAGAAAGCTACTTGTTAGACTATTTTTATCATAAAATATTTTGCTTCCTCATACTACATCCTAATAATTTGTTATAATAGGAATTTTCTATTACACTAAAATATGATATTTCATTATTGAAACACCGAAGTAACACTGCACACCAATACCATAGAAGTCTAATCACAAAAGAAGAAATAAGCATACAATACCCAAACTCCAGCTAATTTTAATTTGTTTCATAAATTGTTCATTAATACCCCATTAATATCTAGAAGGCAAATACTTTGAGTGACCACCATTCTGCTCTCCTTGGGAAGTGAAGGCTATTATGTCAGGATCTTGTTGAAAAAGACTCAAGTCATTCTCATCCATGTGAATCCATGCCTCAATTCCATCACCATCTCTAGTGTCCATCAGCACAATAATAACCTGAGAACGACCTTCTAGACGTGTTACTCTAATAGGCTTTCTCCATCCGAAATCTGGATAAAATGGCATCCGACAAGTGCTTGTAAACATATAATACTGTACTTCATTATTTCCATTGAATTCCTGAGCAGCCTCTCTCCAGGCCTCATCCACCATCATGAAAAGCTCATTGCCGTTTTGTGGTTTTTCACAGTCGCTGATTGCACTTGTGATTTTATCACTAACCAGACTGATTAGCTCATGAAACTCCACCTTATTGCTCCTTTTGTCTGGCGTGAACCCCCACATAACAATCCTCGCAAAGTTTCCGAAACAATCATCTGATATAGGCAGAATTGTCCTTCCCCGCATGTTAATCCTATGAACTATGACAGAAGGCCTTAATCTCCCATGTTTAGCTTGATCCATTCTCATAAGAGCTTTCCATATTAGTGCAGTCAACAACTTCACCCGCGAAGGTTGGCGTACTAGCTTTCCTGAATCCTTGTCACCACCACCTTGGGCAATCTTTCTCAGATTTGATATTGCAAGGCCGCTGAAAACGAATGCCTTTGAAGCAAACTTTAAATTAGGGATTATTGGAGACACTACAGGTTTGATTTGAGGTACTATTTCTCTTGGGGGTAGAAGCACAGCCAAGTCAAAGCTCAGACGATGTACTTTATCAATAATCCCTTCGCGGCATGTCGTGGCCCATCCATCAATAAATTTGGTTAGCACAAATGCATCAACTATTCTGTGTGAAATGCACAAACCAATGGCTTGTCCACCGCACTCAAACACGTTGTATTGAACAGAAACTAAAGGACTTGTGGGTGATTCATGTACATGAGGAATCAAATGATGTAGCTGCTTGCTATCATGATTCATGTTAAGAAAATCTGGAACGAGATTCCTGGCTACTTTAGCTTCTACATATTCTGTGCCATCATCGTTACAATCGATTACGAAATTTTCTTGAATATACCTTCCAGCTAGAGGGTAGAAGAGGGTTAAGACTTCTGATAGTGAAACTTGCAACTGCTTACTTCTTTCTGCAAATTTGGCTCCTTCATCTTTTACATTGGCGGGGTAGAAGAAAATGTATTGTACATATACTGGAGGTCGATGCTGATCAATGGATGATATTTTGAATTTTCGAAGGTTATTAGGAGTTGGAATTGCTGGTTTTATCAACTTCTTGGAAAGGATTTGCAGAGGAAACTGAGGCTGCATCGCTACTCCTCTCATCTGATCAACTCTAGATATATGAAGAAAGAAAGGAATTGAGCCTAAAGCATGGAAGGAAATAATATAGCATAGAAAGAATGATTGCTTCAACACGAAATTAAAAATTTATAATACCAACAATGCTAAGTATATTTCTCAGAAAGAGAAAAAGAATTGAATAGAAAAGATAACTATTTAGAAATAAATTAAAAAAGGCTAAAATTTTAGATAGCATTATTATGATAATTTCTTTAAACAAAAAAAAAAAAAAAAGTAACTACTATGATACGACAATATGCGAATTCAAGAGAACTAAACAAAATTATATACTATGCAATATGCTCTTTAGTTATTTACAAATCAATGTAAAAAGGAAAAAGAAAAAAAAACTTCAAAACTCCATCTTGTACTTCTCAAAGTCCTCATGCAGTCCCATTCAAGTCAACCAAAGACGTGAAGCATTTTAATTTATTAAGCCAGTTGATCAGATTTACAAAATCCCGTTACAAACCCATTAAAACCCAAGGAAACCCTCTTCCTAACTACAATTAGAGCTAAAAAAGAACAAATAAAGATCAAATCATCGGAAGTTACTACCTGGATTGGTTCTATCAGAAGCACCAAATTAAGTCAGCCATGCCATCAAACCAGCAGTGTCTGAAGCTGATACACAAGCCTAGCACTTAATATAGCCACCCAATTCTTCCTCAATAGACCTCCAATGGTTAATTATGAATATATAGGCACCAGAACATAATCCCCAAAAGCACAACTTCTCAACGGTGGCCGTGTATGAAGATGGCTGATGAGTTTCTTTGGAGAGAAAGTGGCCTAATCTAGGCTTTATTAAAATAAAATTAAGGCATTTATAAATAATCAATTGAGCAGCAAATTAATATAAAGTACTTGTCCTGATAGATTAATCAAGAAATTCATGCTTTTGTTTTCTTTTTGAGGTCCCCTCTAAGAGCTTCATCGATCCACTACTACATCTAACCAATGAGAAGGCACTTGTCACCGGGCGTAGAATATATTAAACTCCATTACACCTTGGCATACGCATGTAATACACAATTACTTCGCAGCCCTATCCCTGATTTTTTTAAATTGCAGCTTGCCCTTGCAAGTCAAACTGCTAGTTGGTGCTTGCTTCCACTTCCAGGCCGGGCCCAGGATCGAAAGCTAGTTGCCAAGTTGAAAAATTGCATTAATTTGTCGGTCAAGATCGAATAATCGATTATAATTAAGATTAATGAGAAAAAATTAATATATCATGTCCATCAAATATATGATAATTAAATTTATTAAACGGGATGATAATTTCATAATCGTGTAAATAATAGTACTACTTCTCTTAAAATAAAATCTCGGATTTCAAACTTGATAACGATTAACATATTGAGTGATGATTATTCATTAAATAAATAATGGAGTGATATGAAGCTAGCTGCGGTATATACGTAATATAATAATGTTACAAGACATATCATTTCAGCTGGGATTTATTATAATTGATAAAGACTCAAGCAACCGAATTCCCAATAAAACAATGCAAATAAGACAATAAGGAAAGTGTAAATTTGAAGAATAGTAAATTCTCTGTATTCTATTTGAATAAAAATAACGTGGAAAATAAAAAAACCTCTTAAAGATATATAAAACAAACCGGTAACAAACTAACAACGATTGACAAACTAAACACTGTTGAACACTTGGCTTAAGTGTAGTCTTCGACATTTCATTAAATAATATTTAAGACAGAATTAAACTTTACAAAATGTAAAGACATGATAATATACAAACATCCAACGGGTGCAAACTCAGACTTGATCAATATCTAGACCGAAAATGTGTTGAGTACTCACCATGCTGCTCTACTTGGGAAGTGAAGGCTCTAATGTCTGGGTCTTTTTGGAAAAGACTCATTTCTTTCTCATCCAAGCATATCAATGCCTCAATTCCATCACCATCTCTAGTGTCCCTCAGCTCAATAATAAATTCAGAAGAAGCATTTACACGAGTCACTCTGGTAGGCTTTCCCCATCCGAAATCTGGATAAAATGGCATCCGGCAAATGCTTGTAAAGAAATAATAAGGCCGCACCTGACCATCACAATCTCTGTTACATTCCTCAGCGCCCTCTTTCAAGTCTTCCAAATCGCTCCAGGCCTTATACGCCATCAAGAAAATCTCATCACTGTTTTCTGGTTTTGCACAATCATTGAGTGCATTGTTGATTGCATCGCAAACAAGACTGAGTAGCTTATGAAACTCCACCTTGTTGCTCCTTTCATCAGGCGTAAACCGCACAATAACAGGACACGAAAGGTTTCCGCAGCAATCATCTAATAATGGCAGAATAGTCCTTCCTCGCATGTTTATCAAATGGGTTATAATAGAGGGTTTCAGATTCCCAGTTTTAACTTGAGCGAGTCTAATTAGAGCTTTCCATATTAGTGCTGTCACCAACTGCACCCGAGAAGCTTGGCTTGCACTCCCAAGCTTTATCAAATCCTTGACATCACCAGCTTTGGCAATCTCTCTCAGATTTGATATCGCGACACCACTGAAAACAAACGTCTTTGATGCGACATTTAATCTAGGAATTAATGGAGATGCAGGCTTCATTTCTCTAGTGGGTAAAAGCATAGCCAAGTCAAAGCTCGGACGATGTACATTATCAATCCCTACTCGGCATGCAGTTGCCCACCCATCAATGAATTTGCTAAACGTGAACGCGTCAAGTATTCTGTGTGAGAAGCATACTCCGATAGCTAGTCCACCGCATTCAAACAAGTTATATTGAACAGCAACTAGAGGACTAGTTGATGACTCAAATTGTTGAGGAACCAAAGGAATCAGCAGCTTGTTATCAAGATTTCTATGAAGAACTTGAGTAAGATGGCTGGCTACTTTAGCTTCTGCATATTCTGCCCCATCATCATTACAATCTATTAAGAGATCGTCTGGTATGTACCTTCCACCTAGAGGGTAAAAGAGGGTTAAAACTTCTGACAGTGATACCTGCAACTGCTTACTTCTTTGTGCATTTTTGGCTGCTTCATGTTTGCCATTGGCGGGGTAGAAGAATACGAAGGAAACATATACCGAAGGCATGCGCTGATCGAGGGATGATATCTTAAATTTGCAGAGGTTATGAGGGGTTGGAGTTGCTGGTTTGATCAAAGTCTTGGAAAGGATTTCAATGGCTAAGTGGCGCTTCATTTCTGCCCTTCGCATGTTCTAATTAACTCAGGATGAAGATATATAAGGAACCTAAGGCATGAGAGGAAAATCCAAGTGGCTTAATGTTAATTATAATTTATAAGCAAGCAGTTATCTCTCTTAGTTTTCTAAACTATAATTTTCGGATAACTATCAAAATACCATCTTTATCTTTGCCGTCTTCCACGGATTGATGTCTAGTGATCGTGCTCAGAAAATTTTGACTTCTTACAATTCAGAACTTGTTATATATATACGCAGAATGCTTTTGAAATAATATTTTCATTTAATTACTAGATGTGACAGAGGCCATTACATATCATTTATATACTTGTTCGTTTAGTAATATCATATCAGATACATTTAATTGTTTTCTTTTCCTTCTGAGTCGTTCTACAGTATAGCCATTGTACCAATACAGTAACTTTTTTCAAATAAATTTTGTGAAAATTTGGCAAAGCTGATACATCAGCTGTGCTATTTCCTTTTCTTCTAACCATATTATCAAAAGATTTTATATTAGGAATTACATATTAATTAATCCGGAACCTCTATTTCGTGTAAATCTCTAATATGACACATACAAAAAAGTCTGTGTACAAAGTTTATATGTAAAGTTGACGTGACACCACTTATTTAATAACAGATAACTCATCAACATTTATTATATTAGCTTTTTATATACCTCATTTCATTCATTTAATACCACATCATCTTTGTAAGCAAACTTTATATATAGACTTTATAAGTATAACATTATTGATATATAAGTAATATAATAATGTTAAGATATATATTTAGATGGGATTTACTATAATTGATAAATAATCAAGCAATCCAATTACCAATAAAACAATGCAAAAAAGACAATAAGAAAGTGTAAAATTGGAGACTAGTAAATTCTCTTTTATTTTATTTTAATAAAAATAGCATAGAGACTTTTTAAACATTTATGAAACAAATCACTAACAAACTAACAACGATTAACAAACTAAACATTGTTAACAACTTGGCTTAAGAGTAGTCTTACATTTCATTAATTAATATTTGAGACACAGAATTAAACGTTACAAAATGTAATGACATATATGATAATATACAAACATCAAACGTTCGCGAACTCAGATTTGATCAATATCTCGACCGAATATATGTTGAGTGCTCACCATGCTGCTCTACTTGGGAAGTGAAGGCTCTAATGTCTGGATCTTCTTGGAAAAGACTCATTCGGTTCTCATCCAAGCATATCAATGCCTCAATTCCATCACCATCTCTTGTGTCCCTCAGCTCAATAATTATTTCAGAAGAAGCGTTTACACGAGTCACTCGGGTAGGCTTTCCCCATCCGAAATCTGGATAAAATGGCATCCGGCAAATGCTTGTAAAGAAATAATGAGGCAGCACATGATTATCATCACCTCTGTTACATTTAGCACCCTCTTTCAAGGTTTCCAAATTGCTCCAGGCCTTATCCACCATCGAGAAAATCTCATCACCGTTTTGTGGTTTTGCACAATCAGTAAGTGCATTGTTGATTGCATCGCAAACAAGACTTACTAGCTCATGAAATTCCACCTTGTTGCTCTTTTCATCCGGCGTAAACCGCACAATAACAGGCCTCGCAAGGTTTCCGCAACAATCATCTAATAATGGCAGAATAGTCCTTCCTCGCATGTTTATCAAATGGGTTATAGGAGGAGGTTTCAGATCCCCCTTTTTAACTTGAGCTAGTCTAATGAGAGCTTTCCATATTAGTGCTGTCACCAACCGCACCCGAGAAGCGTGGCTTCCACTCCCAAGCTTTATCAAATCCTTGACATCACCAGCTTTGGCAATCTCTCTCAGATTTGATATTGCGACACCACTGAAAACAAACGTCTTTGATGCGACATTTAATCTAGGAATTAATGGAGATGCAGGCTTCATTTCTCTAGTGGGTAAAAGCATAGCCAAGTCAAAGCTCGGACGATGTACTTTATCAATCCCTACTCGGCATGCAGTTGCCCACCCATCAATGAATTTGCTAAACGTGAACGCGTCAAGTATTCTGTGTGAGAAGCATACTCCGATAGCTAGTCCACCGCATTCAAACAAGCTACATTGAACAGCAACTAGAGGACTAGTTGATGACTCAAATTGTTGAGGAACCAAAGGAATCAGCAGCTTGTTATCAAGATTTCTATGAAGAACTTGAGTAAGATGGCTGGCTACTTTAGCTTCTACATATTCTACCCCATCATCATTACAATCTATTAAGAGATTGTCTGGTATGTGCCTTCCACCTAGAGGGTAAAAGAGGGTTAAAACTTCTGACAGTGATACCTGCAACTGCTTACTTCTTTGTGCATTTTTGGCTGCTTCATGTTTGCCATTGCCAGGGTAGAAGAAGACATAGGAAACATGTATTGGAGGCTGACGCTGATCAAGGGATGATATCTTAAATTTGCGGAGGTTATGAGGGGTTGGAGTTGCTGGTTTGATCATAGTCTTGGAAAGGATTTCAATAGCTAAGTGGCGCTTCATTTCTGCCCTTCGCATGTTCTAATTAACTCAGGATGAAGATATATAAGGAACCTAAGGCATGAGAAGAAAATCCAAGTGGCTTAATGTTATAATTTATAAGCAAGCAGTTATCTCTCTAAGTTTTTTAAACTATTATTTTCAGATAACTATCAAATCTTTATCTTTGCCGTCTTCCAAGGATAGTGATCGTACTCAGAAAATTTTGACTTCTTACGATTCAAAACTTGTCATATGATATATGTAAAGCATATATAATATACACATAGAATGCTTTTGACATAATATTTTTATTTACTTACTAGACGTGAAGGAGTTCACTCACATCATTTATACACCTTGTTCGTTTAGTAATATCATAACAGATACATTTAATTGTTTTCTTTAGCTATTTCCTTTTCTTCTAACCACATTATCAAAAAATTTTACGTTGAGAGTTGCATATTAATTAATCTGGAGCTCCTATTTCGTGCACACCTCTCATATGACACATACAAACTATTTTTATGACTTATATAAGATTAATTAATATAACATATCATGACACCCCCCTCCAGTAATGATAAAATAATTCCAAAAATGTTATATTAAATTAATAAGGTGACATTCACATTGTACTTAAAAGCCAGTGCAATGACGGTGTATATATATTTTGGCGCACACAACGAGATCAGTTTTGTTTTTGGGCTTCCCCCAAAAGACTTCAACTGGTCTCCGTAGATATAACTAGTTACCTTCGCTTACCAGATGATGATAGATTCGAAATTAAAAACCTACCATTTCATTATCATTTTGTTATGAATATTTATGTGAATATTTTGGGTTTATAGACGTTATTGAATTTTGAGGTATCAAAATTATTATTATTTTTATAATATTAATATTATTATTATTATTATTTAGTGCGTGCCCGCAAGTTCAATTTCTTGCAATTGAATTAATTAGCTGTAGTGGTATGTGTCAAATACAAAGTCGCCAAGTTGAAAGATTGAATTTCCAGGCTGGTGTCAAGTTGTCAAAAAAATGTATTGTAAATTAAGTCCAAGAAATAGATGAATCAAATATTTGCTTGGTTGCAAAGAAAATTATGAGCGAAATAGGATTAATCAAATCTTCATTTGAAGAGATTGGTGATTAATTTATCACATAAAGTAGCCTACTTTTTTCTTTAATATTTAATTATGGTTAGAATTATCACTTCAATCGGTGTTGAACATCGACGAGGCCATTAACTCATCTCATAGGTCAATATGGTTCAACGTCAAATTAAAAAGGAAGATACAAACATCCTGGAAGTGTATAAATAAGAAGATACAAACATATCCAATGCACGTACTAAAATTGTTGTTTAACAATTGCTCAATATCTAGAACGCAAATATGTTGAATGATCATCGGGCTGCTCTACTTGGCTAGTGAAGGCTTTAATGTCTGGATCTTGTTCAAAAAGACTTAAATCATTCTCAGCCAAACGTATCCATGCCTCAATTCCATCACCATCTCTAGTGTCCATCAGCGCAATTGCAATGTCAGCACTACTTTTCAGACGCATCACTCTATTACACTTTCCCCAACCGAAATCAGGATAAAATGGCATCCCACAAACGCTTGTAAACAAATAAGATGGTACCTTAGCAGTTCTACTGAATTCAGCAATATCTATCCAACCATTATTCACCATCATGAAGAGCTCAACATCATTCTGTGGTTCTGCGCAATCAGTGATTGCATTTGTAATTGCATCACTTACCAGACTAACTACCTCATAGAGCTCCACCTTGTTGCTTCTTTTGTTTGGCATAAACAGCAGCATAACAGGCCTTGTAAAGTTCCCGAAACAATCATCTGATATTGGTAGAACAGTCCTTCCTCGCATATTTATCGCGTGATTTATAGCAGAAGGCCTTAATTGACCATGTTTAGCTTGATCCACTGTAATAAGAGCTTTCCATATAAGTGCTGTCACCAACTGCATCCGTGAAGGTTGGCGTGCTAGCTTTCCTGAATCCTTGTTACCACCACCTTTGGCAATCTCTCTTAGATTTGATATTGCAAGACCATTGAAAACAAACGTCTTTGAAGCAAACTTCGGAGTGAGATTTGATGGAGAAACGGGCTTGACTGCAGCTGGCACCATTTCTCTTGTGGGTAAAAGCACAGCCAAGCCAAAGCTCAAACGATGCACTTTATCAATCCCTACTCGGCATGCAGTAGCCCATCCATCAATGAATTTGGTAAACACAAATCCATCAACTATTCTGTGTGAAATGCGCAAACCGATGGCAAGTCCACCACACTCGAACATGTTGCATTGAACAGCCAACAAAGGACTTGTGGGTGATTCATATTGATGAGGAAACAAATGATGTATGTGCCCGCTATCAAAATCCCTTTTAAGAAGAACTGGAGCCAGATGGTTGGCTACTTTAGCTTCAACATATTCCACCCCATCATCATAACAATCAATTAAGAGATTGTCTTGAATATACCTTCCAGCTAGAGGGTTGAAAAGAGTCAAGACTTCTGATAGCGATACCTGCAACTGCCTGCTTTTTGCGAATTGTTCTCGCTCATCTTTGTCATTGGCGGGGTAGAAGAAAGTATAAGGCATATAGACAGGAGACCGGCGCTGATCAAGGGATGATATCTTAAATTTGCGAAGGTTATGAGGAGTTGGAGTTGCTGGTTTTATCAACTTTTTGAAAGGATTTGAAGGGGAAATTTGGGCTCCATTTCTGCTCCTCGCATATGTTCAATTCTGAATATATGAAAAAGGAATTGGATCTAAGGCATGAAAGAAAATTCCTTATTATTTTCTTCTCCGTGTCGCCCAAGGTATAGTTGACTAGTGAATATGCAGAGACGGTTGATGTTACCTATAAAAAACAATATGAGACTACGTCAGTAGTACAGAAAAACGATTTGTTTCTATGTCATTATGTACTTTTAATAAACTAATGCACACTCTCTTTTATTGTCTCAAGTCCTTAACAATAAGGACAAAATCAAAATATTCAGAAAAGGCGAGTTTATTCGGTTACAATTTTTTTTTTTGCCCGTCCCGCCCCCGCCACGCCCCTTATCCCTATTTATATTTTTTCAATCACACCCTTATAATCCTTATATTTTTATAACTTCATCCCCTGAAATATTTACATCTTCGCAAATAACTCCCTTATCAATTTCTCATCATATCATTATAATATGATTAAATTGATATTAATATACTAAAAGATGTTAATTATTAATTAAAATGTAATTTTTATTAAAGTATTTGCATTGTTTGTAATTTTATTAAGAATTTATATATATGAAAAGTTTAACAAAGATAACCTAAAAACTTACCTAATAGTCCTAAAATTTTAAAAATTTATAAATATACCTCTAAACCTTGCAGGGTGGAGCGGGTCTACGGGTCCAGGTGGTTGGACCCGGACCCGCCCTGACCGGGAAAAATTTTTTGCCCCAGACCGTCCCCAATGATGCTCCGGGGCGGGTCTTGGTCCGGGTCTGATCGGGGCCCCAGATCCAATGGGGCAAATGCCCATCCCTAATCCCATCACCCCTCACGACTGTGCCAGCAGCTTACGGGCCCCTAACACCTCCTCTAAACGTGGTTTCTTGATTTCTTTTTCTTCGAGATGCATTTATAGAAGTAGCCCTCTTCGAAACAGTCATGAATTATGGTCTTTATAGAGGGTTAATCAAGGAAATCTATTTCAGTAAGAAATTTTTATTAAATTAGGAAGAATTATTCTCTTATTTAACAAAAAAATTTTAAAATATTTTATTAATTTGACATAATAAAAAAAAAAAGCTTTTAGACCTATTAATTAAAATATTATCTATATCCTTATATTATTTACATAAAAGATGTGGAGAGACCAATAGATTATTATTATTTTTCTCGGAGTTATATGATCTTTTCAAAATTTGTATCACTATAGTTTCATCCAAATTACTAATATATCAAGTAGCAAACAAAATTATATATCCTAATTAATTTGTTTCAATAGAACTTTTTTGCTCTAGAAAATGTGATACCTAATAATTAAAATACAATATAAGAAATCGAAACATAAGAATCCAAATATGCAATTAGTAATAGATAAACTCAGGTTTTATATTATAATATAATTCGTTAATATTTCGAGCACAAATATGTTGAGTGATCATCCTGCTGTTGAACTGCTTGGAAGTGAAGGTTCTGATATACATGTGACGTAGAAGTCCAACAAACAAAACAGGAGAAAGTCTTGCTAAAGGCAGTACCGACTACTCTTGCAGCTTTCTTAATATATTTCAGCAAAGTTTCTTTTTCCAAAAAAAGTAACCTCCTATAGATGACAGTGCAATATCTTTAATACATCTATATGGCCCCCAAAACAGTGCACTTCATATGTCTTATATTATACTAACAAACCAATAAAAAGAAACAACTTATAAATAGACAAATGTGACCCTAACAAGCAGCCTTGCATCAGTTCCTCTTTGCCACGGAAGACCTCGACTGGAGTTCAATTTTGGTCTCATCTGGAGGGTGATAAGCATAGATATCAGCAACATTGAATATAGGAGATATGCTAAGATGTGAAGGAAGCTCTATCACATAAGCATTGTCATTAATACGATTCAAAATAGGGAATGGGCCGAACTTGCAAGGCTGGAGTTTTTTGTAGGTGCCAACAGGGAACCGCTGTTTGCGTAGATGAACCATAACCAGATCTCCAACATCAAATATCTTCTTCCTTCTATGAATGTCAGCTGAAGATTTATATTTGGCATTAGACTCTTGCCGTTTACTCTTAACTTCCTACAACATCTTGGTGAAATCTTCAACCATAGTAGCAGTAGACTTGACTTTAGATTGAGGAAGGATAGCCACATCAACAGGTTGGTTAGGCAATTTAGTGTAAACAATGCTAAAAGGACATTTACCAGTAGATCGATTGATCATTGAGTTGTAAGCAAACTCAGCTTGAGCCAACTTCTCTTCCCATTGTTTTGGATTATCACCAACCAAGCTACGAATCATGTTGCCAAGAGTACGGTTCACTACCTCAGTCTGACCATCAGTCTGAGGATGGTAGGCATAACAAAGTTTTAAACTAGTAGAGAGTTTATGCCATAATTTCTTCCAAAAATAACTAACGAATTGGACATCTCGATCAGAAACAAGGCTACGAGGGACACTATGGAGGTGAATGATCTCCCGAAATAATAGCTTAGCAACATTCTTGGCATCAAATGTTCGCTTGCAAGGAAGAAAGTGTGACATTTTCCAGAAATGATCTACAATCATCATCACTGAGTCAGCCCCTGTTTTAGTTCTAGGTAATCCCAAAACAAAATCTAGGCTTAAATCTTCCCAAATTGTGTTAGGCACTGGAAGAGGGGTATATAAACCAGTATTCTGGTTGGTCCCCTTTGCTGTTTGACAAACAAAACACCTCTCAACATACCTGGTAACATCACGCTTCAACTTAGGCCAATAAAATCAATCAATTAAAAGAGAAATAGTTTTATCTCTACTAGTATGTGCAGATAAACCACCCGAATGCATTTCAATAATAAGTTGCTCACAAAGTGAAGTACGAGGGATACATAGTTGGTGACCCTTAAACAAAAATCCTTCTTTAATAGAAAAGTCACCTGTAGGAAGATGCGAATTGCATTTGTCCCAAACCTCTTTAAAATTATCATCTTCTGCATACAAATCTTTGAGGGTGTCCAATCCACTAACTTGAGTTTGTAGGATAACAAGTAAATTACTCTTCTTGCTGAGTGCATCAGCTACACGATTCTGAGTGCCGACTTTGTGTCTGAAGACAAAACTAAATTTTTGTAAAAATAAGACCCACCTGGCATGCATTCTGTTTAGACTTTTTTGGGAATTTAAAAACTTGAGTGGCGGTTTCTTTTCTTCAAAATAATTAATTTTATTCAATTCCATAATAAATAGTAATTTCAACATCATATAAAATTTTCCCATAATTTTTTCATAAATTTTGAAATTTAATCAAAAATTTGTAAATCATATAATTTATCATAAATTCATAATTTTCCATATACTTTTGCTCAAATTCACAATTTTATAAACTTTGGCTAAAAAGAAAGAAATTGAATTTTCTTCTATTAAATTTAGCCAATCATCATAATAATAATTTCTATTTTTTAAAATCATCAATAATTTAAATTTGTCATGCTAAAATATAAAACATATAAATATAAAGAATTTATTGTAAAATAAATAAATTTTAATGAAATTTTCACTCACTAAATTAGGGATTAGTCTTGATTAACTCAAGGATCTATTAATTGAAAACAATTGTATTTCTTCCTAAAATAACAAAATTTGAATACTTAATTAGATATTGTAATTTTAAAATTATAATCAAAAGTGAAGAGAACTTAAAATCTATATAAATAAAATGTAATCATGGACTTGGTTACGTAGCCCACACTTAATTACTCGTCTTTTTTATTTCCTTATTTCCCTTAAATTTCTTCCCTCTTTTTTCTCCTTCCTATCTTCCTCCAGGATTTAGCTTGGCTTCTCTTCTCTTTTCCTTGTCAAGTATCAATTTAACAAACTCCCTTTACCTTATTTCATAAAAACTCCACTCCAAATATTTCCTAATTCTTACTCTGTGCACCTCTCGGTTTTGCTATATTGAAAACTAGCATAATAAACTTATAATATATATATATATATATATTTTAGTTCAACGCTCAATTTGTTCTCTGTCTATTTCGGTCTCTCTCTTTTGGCCTTCTATAAGTTTTCTCTTTGTCTTTGTAAGCATGGATATATATTTGAAATAAAAGGTAATTGAAGTAATCAATGCCTCGTCTCCCTTTTCATGCTTTTTCAAATAAACAAATAAAAACCTCCTTATCTTTATCAATTTATCCCAGCCACGTAAAACTTCTCTTTCCTTTCCTTTAAAGTAATTTAATTATTTTATTTATTTATTTATGAGTCTTGACGTGATACATCAGATCTATAGCAAAAATTTTATATAAAAATCGTAAATCGATGAATAAAAATTATAAAAAATTATATAAAAATTGTAATTATAATTATATAAAAATTATAAATCAGTAAATAAAAAAATAATATTACAACTTTTTTATTACTTATTTATAACTTTTATATACTTATTTATAAATTTTATACAAACTGATATATGGGACACCAGATGTACTTAAACAAAATCCATTATTTATCCTTTATAAAAGCTAATGGGCTGGCTCTCAGTAATTTGACCCCACTCAACAATTAATTAGCCCAAACACATTTATCAATTAAAAATGTCAGCCCAAAACCATTTAAACCATAGGACCTTACATTAGAAGTCTGAAAGTAAGATACAGACATCCAATGCCCAAACTTGGGAAGTGAATATTGTTCATTAATATCTGGAACGCAAGTATGTTGAGTGATCATCGTGGTGCTGATCTACGTGGGAAGTGAAGGCTATAATGTCTGGATCTTGTTGAAATAGATTCATGTCACTCTCAACCAAGCGTATCCACACCACAACTCCGTCACCATCTCTTGTGTCCATCAGCAAAGTAAGAATATTAAACCGACCTTTTAGACGAATCACTCTGGTAGGTTTTCCCCAACCAAAATCTGGATAAAATGGAATCCTACAAGTGCTTGTGAAGAAATAAGACTGCACCCCAGCATCTCGGTTGAATTCTTCAGCAGCCTCCCTCCAGGCCTTATCCACCATCATTAGAAATTCCTCACCGTTTCGTGGTTTTGCACAATCAGTGACTGCATTTGCAATTGCTTCTGAAACTAGACTGACTAATTCATGAATCCCCAATTTGTTGCTACATTTTTCTGGCGTAAAACGCACCAAAACAGGCCTCAGCAAGTTACCGCAACAATCATCTGATATTGGCAGAGCAGTCCTTCCCCGCATGTTTATAACATGAATAATGAGAGAAGGCCTTAATTGCCCATGTTTAGCTTGTTCCACTCCAATGAGAGCTTTCCATATAAGTGCTGTCACCAACTGCACCCGCGAAGGTCGGCAAGCAAGCTTTCGTTTGGCGATCATTCTCAGATTTGACATTGCAAGATCACTGAAAATAAATATCTTTGATACAATCTTTAAATCAGAATTACCTGAAGTCACATGCTTGACTTTACGCATCATTTCTCTGGCAGGTAAAAGAGATCCCAAACCAAAACTTGGACGGTATTCTACTTTATCAACCCCTAATCGGCTTGTAATAGCCCATCCATCAATGAATTTGCTATACACGAAAGCATCAACTATCCTGTGTGAAATGCATATACCGATGACTAGGCCACCACACTCGAACATGTTGCATTGAACTGCTACTAAAGGACTCATCGATGATTCAGAGTGATGTGGAACCAAATGATGTAGTTGTTCGTTATCCAGATCCATGTTAAGAACTTGAACGAGATAGGCATCTACTTTTGCTTCTATAAATTCTGCACCATTGTCATTACAATCGATTAAGAGTTTTTCTTCAATGTACCTTCCAGCTAGAGGGTAGAAGAGGACTAACACTTCTGAGAGTGATATATGCAACTGTTTACATCTTTCTTCATTTTTGGCTGCTCCAGCTTGGTCATTGGCGGGGTAGAAGAAAATGAAGGGCACGTATACTCCAGGTCGATACTGATCAAGCGATGATATTTTCAATATCTGAAGGTTATGAGGAGTTGGTGCTGCTGGTTTTATCAACTTCTTCGCAAGGATTCGAACAGGGAACTGGGGCTGCATTTCTGCTCCTCGCGCATCTAAGATCTTAATGAAGAATGGAATTGAACTCAACGTAAGAGAAAATATACAAATCGGTTAAGCGAAATAGCTAATTTGTACAAACCTTTTTAGGTGTGTTTTTAAGTATCGCATCATCATTTATAGTTTTGAAAATTTCAGAAACCGTCGCCGGCGTTCATGTTTTTTATTGAATTTACATTGAATTAATTTAAATATTTATAAAATAATAAATCTAATGAAATTTGTTTAAGGTACAAATAAAATAATTATTAGTCTTATTAAATATATTATAACAATTTAAAAAGTTCACTGAATTCACGGTCAAGTGTCACATCTATCTGTGCAGTGGCGGATCCAGAATTTGATTGAAGGGGGGCAACATTAACATTTTAATGTTTATAATTTATTTGACAAACTTTAATAATATAATAATTTTAAAAAAATAAAATAAAAAATACACTTAAATGAGAGATATTATAACTATAACGCTTCGAAATTATAAAAAGTTAATTTTCTCTGATATAAACTCAAAATAACTTTTCATTTAAAATATCTCTCTATTACTATTCAAAAAAATTATTTTATAACATACATTACTTTTTATCTAAAAAAAAATACAAACCAATGAAATAAAATAAAAAATCTCTTAGAAATAATTTCTTGAAAATATATTACTATTTTTAAAATCTAATTAATACAAATAAATAAAAAAATTAAAAGAAAGACATAATAAAAATGTAATATATGATTTTATTTCAAATTTTAGAAAAAAGGCAGTTACTACCATATACGAGGATCATCAAATTTGTACTCTTTTAACAATAATTGATTGAGGTTTTTTTTAGACTATAAAAAAATATTTATATAAAATAAGACATATAATTTACATATAATTGAATAAATAAAAATAGAAAACTAAAATTCTATTTATGAATCAGCTAATAAAAGTTAACTAAAATATAATATCAATTTATATTATTGTATGCCTCAAGTAGCTCAAATAATTAGAAAAAAGAAAAGAGAATTGTAAAACTTGAATTGATTATTATTATTATTATTTTAATTTTAAGAAAGGAATGTAAATGTACTAAAACAAAGTAAAGGGGCTTTATTAAATTTTCCAAAATTGAGAGGGGCCCCGGGCCCCCCTGTCTTAGCCTAGGTCCGCCATTATATCTGTGCAATATGTGATTAAATTTTTTATTTTTTGGGTATTGAATAAAATAATAAATGATTTCTTTTTTGTTTTATTGAAACGCTTAAAAGTTTTAAAAAGTTGACTGAATTTACTGACAAAATTCACACGCGTACAATAAGCTCTTCAATTTTTGTATTAACTTAATTTATTAATTATTCGATTTAAACTTTTATTAGATTATAAAAATTGTAATATATTTATAACATCTTTTAATCTTAGTCAACTATTACCAGGTTGCAAAATGTTACTAGTCCTATATCATAATTAAAACCTAATTAATTTTATTTATTTTGATTTTATTATTATAATATGAATTAATAATTATACCTTTTATATAGTGACAAAAGTTAACTTACAATTAATGAAATTTCTTCACTACTGATGATTATATAGGATTTCGAAAAAACTTAAAAGCCATTGCAAGAGAATGTTGAAAAAAAAAGAATACCCTTCCCTTTGTGATGATGATAAATATTTCTATCAAGAGAGTATCAAAGTGGAGGCCTACACTACTTTATCTCTTTGATCGTGATCCAAGCACTCGGATTAATTGTTTGAGTAAACTAAAAAAGCCACAAGAGAACCCCCCTAAAAGCCAAAATCCAAAAACTTAGATTAATTGTTTTTACCTGGATTCTTCAATCAAGAGCATCAAAAGAAAGTCATGCCATGAAACCCAGAAATTTTGAAAGGCGGCAGTGTGTGAAGATGGGTTGCTTCTAAAGTGAAGATATAGGACATTTACGAGGATCTTCACAAACTACGAAATAGGTAATGAGTTTGATTGCAGAGAAAATGATCATAGAAAGTCATCCAAGGCATATTATTGAAATGAAATAAAGTATGAATAGGTAATTAATTAATTTAGCACTAATTTACTGGAAAGTACTTGGGGGGTCTCACAAGTCACAATCACTGGCCAACTATGATTCGTAATTCTTAATGACGGTGTATCATGAAGTGATTACTCTTTTAAGTGCCGTGTGGGAGTGGGAGGTTAGGTTGCTTTATATCGTTGATTGGATAAAAACATAAACTAATTGATACTTATCTTATCTGCGCTGGCTTAGGATAAATAAATGGCATAAGGATGACATATGTCAAAAGTAATTTAAATAGGGGATGTAATAGATGATAAGACTTTGTGTATATCAACTATCAAAACGTGTTTAGGATATAAACTTTATACAATCTTAACGTTACAAATAGGAAAATTAATATACGATTGTCCCCATCTTTTGATGACACACCCTCAAATTTTAACTGCTGTTAGAAAATTTAGATAGGGTAAGGGCAAATCGATTATTAAGATACCTGAGATCTTAAAATACAGAAAAAAAAATCTTGTCTTCAACTTTTGGACTAAGGCTGTGACAACATAGTACCAATAACTTACCAAAAGGTAATTATTACAATATATTGCATGAACAGAGAACAAAATAAGGGAAATAGGGAGCGTCAACTAGAAAGCAAAACTAGGAATATGAAAAGCCAATAAACCCGTCTTTTCTCTTTGATCAGTTAATTTACATGAACTAGAGAGCAAAAGAAGGGAGATAGGAACTGTAGATAACAAAGAAACACTTGCCACACTAACATTGATTCCATTTCCATTTGAAGGTGTAGGAGTCGTCCTGAAACAGTACGGCAACATCAAGGAACAAATGGTCTGAATAACAAAATCATGGAAAAGGGTAAGTTATTTGGAAAATTATAAGTTTTCATTTTTAAATAATTGAAAATGCACAAGAAATTGGAAAAAGACTGGATTTTTATATAAGGTTGAACATGTATATGCTAATTCTTTGTACTCGAATAGGTACGTGGTTTGAATATTAACTAATATTGTTATGTGTGTTTTTGTCTTGTTAGAATATTAGACAATACAAGATTTGTTTCTAGAATAGAATTAAAACAGATTAGAATTTATATCAAACTAGGAAGTTGAGTTTGATTGTAATTTGTTTTAATTAGAATAATCTAAGTGACTCGTAATTGGAGAAGAAAACTGAAATAGGAAGAGTTTTAGTTGTACTTCTAATCTAGGAATCATGACTAGAATAGAAACAAGACTCTTGACCCTATAATGAGTGGAGAGATATAGCACACAATACGCAGCGAGTTGTGTGGGAGAGAAGACTCATTAAACATTTTAAGAGCCTTGGGATTCGACAAGGACGTCAACACTTTGGTTGATCTTGGAAGCTACGGTTTGGGATTGTAAATTGTGAGTATAGATTGAGTATCCGTGAGAGTTCTTCTCTAGTCTTTCCTTGCAGGCATATATTGAAGATTGGTGTTATCATGTCGGTATGCATAGGGAGGCTATAAGGTTAAATCCTTGTTATTGCTATTGATATTCCTATATTTGTCCTTTATTGTTGATTAGAATAAATCGGCTACTGAGATCTCTAAATTATATGTAGGCTTGATTGACTGAACCACTATAAGTCTGGTGTTCCTATCTTCTTTATTTTCGTGTTTGATTTTTTGCTTTTGGTTTCATCATAATTTTCTCAATATCTTAGATTGAATGCTTTCATGAAAAGCCTGGAATTCACGGCAAATATGAAAAACAATAACTTTTAATGTTTAAGCAAATGAAAATGAGTAAAAACTCCAAAAAAGATGGGTTTTTTTCTCTATATCCAAATGACATCCAACACCTGAATCACGTATATATGAAATATTAGTTTCATGGTCTTGTTTCTTATGTTCATTTGATTGCTTTTCTTTGGGTTGATGATTAAAGGTTTATGATGTATAAGCACATTAAACAGTTTGTACAAAGTCTCGATATACATGCACATTGTGTAAGTAAAGTTGTGTAGTACATTAAACTATTTGTTGGAACATACTTGACATCTTTCGCTACGCTCCTTATTCAGCAATGGGAGAGAGGAAACATTTGGTAGATAAGATATAATAATGGCCACTTGACTTTTTTTTTTTGGCGAGTGTGTAGTACATTGAACTGGTTTCGTGAAAACATTGGACTATATTTGAAAAGTAGTCAATCAGTGGTTATGTGCTGACTACTTTATATAAATTTTTAAGCCCTCCCTCGAATAATAAATAGTTAATGGGTATATTAGTAATTGGCTCATAAGTAATCCTTTGATTTAGATTTGGTAATTGTTTATTCATGGATTCCACTTCTTAATTATACATGTGGTGCCAAGAACATTTATTTGGTAGGATGGAATCCCGTAAGTGAAGGTGGCATATAGATGGAAGAAAGAAGTAGTAATAGTAATAGTAGGGTATGTAGAGGATAAGGATGATGAAAGGAAATCATTTGTAATATCTTTTTCAGGTTTTGCTTTATTATTATAATCTGTATCTTTTTTTTCCAACTATTTGCATATGTAGAAGAGGATTGATCTCAACTAAATTTCTATTTTCTAATTTCAATTATTAATTTCGATGCTTCTAATCAACTTGAAGCAAATAAAACAAAATGGTAATATAATTATTGAAGTCCCAACTACTTCATCTTCAAAAATAGTTCAACTATTTATTAGAATAAAAAAGTGCTCGAGTTACATCCAATGACATCACGCATAGTACATTGACCCTTCATTTCTTATAAGATATAACGAAATGACATCTCGAAGTTATGTTCAAAATCTTCAGGGTGGGTCTTAAACTTGCAGCTTTATATGACAAGTGAAGATAAACTTTAGTTATGAGTTTATTGTGCAAGTTTGTTGATAATTGTTTTGGACACTTGTATCTCACAATGTTTGTTGATATATTAAGAGAGTGGATGAAGAGCTAACCGATTTTGTTAGTTTACTTGGGGATGAACACATAGTGCTAATGGCAGATCCTAATGAAGCAAGATGAGATAATGTTGATGAAGTTGTTAATGGACTTTAAGAGCCAAATTTTTTGAGGCAGTAGGAGAGATTAATGAGCCAATAACTAAGGCAGCAGCTAATGATGAACCATTACAAGAGGAAGATGAAGAAGATGTTTCTCATCATGGAGGAGATAGTGATGGGGCTGACAGTGAAATAGAGCCAGAGAAGGATTTCCACCGGAGTGATAAGGAAGATGAGATGATATATACCTCTGTAAGAAACAAATTTGTTTCCCAAAAAGAAGGTATAGATGGTGAAGGTGACGAGGATAGTCATGGTGCTCTTTCTGATTACCATGACCCTTTGGGGATGACAGTGGTAGCTTTGGTAGTGATGAGGATGCCAAGATAACAAGAATCAATAGACAACTGTCTAAAAATGCATTCAAGAAGGAAATTATGAATAGAAGGGAAAAACTAGTCTTGAATGTGGGTCAAATCTTTAAGGATGTCTATCATTTTAGACAAGTGCTTATTGGATATTTGATTCAAGAGGGTTTTTAATACAAAGGAAGAAAAATGAGAAGAAAAGAGGGGTGGGTAAAGTCTTACAACCTTATTCACTCACAAGTGCACTAGGACTCCAAACAATTCTTAGGCTACTTTTACTTGGCTTTTCATAAAGTATGGTTCACCACTTACAGCAGTAAAGGGTCAACTATTATAGCTAAATCAAAGATGAAATATTTCAAAAGCGAAAGGTTGAAATACAAAATTGCAAATTGTACAGGGCAAGGAAAAATTATTGTTTAGTGAAGAGATGGGCCACGCTGAATCATTTAACCAACCAAAAGGTTATACAAGGTTGTTCACCAAATAAATTCTAGATATATTGTAACTAAGCATTTAGATAGACGCCCAATTCATGATGCTCTGAGATTTAAAAGATTTTTCTTACACAATAGCTAGGGTTGTTAAAAAAATGTAATGGGTTCATAAGGATGGATGGATGTCACTTAAAGGGACCTTATGGTGGAGTTTTCTCATCAGCATTATTAATTGATGCCCATCGTGGCATATACCTCGTAGTAATCTCTATTAGAGAGGTGGAATGCAATGATTCTTGGGGCCAATTTTTCATAACTTGAAGATGTTCCTAGGCTTAGTAGAGGGAAAATCATTGGTAACAATGTCAGTTAGGCAGAAAGGTATAATTAATGCTATGGAGGAGTATTGGCCAAGGGCTAAAGTTAGGCACTGTGTAAGGCATATTAATGCCAATTTTAGGAAGAAGTTTCCAAGTGTTGCTTACAAGATCATCTTTTGGGCAATAACTAAGGCCTCCAACAAGGAAGATTTCATTGTAGCCATGAAGACTTTATATGATAGAGACAAAGAGGCTTATAAATAGATAAAAGACAATGAACCCAAGCAGCGGAGTGTGTACTATTTTAGCATAACTATGAAGTCAGATCATGTAACAAAAAACATGCTTGAATGTTTCAAAAACTGGTTGGGGATAGTAGAAGCTTACCAGTGCTAAACTTGTTAGAGTTTTATAGAAGAAAATTCATGAAACGGTTCTAGAAGAGAAGAAAAAGAGCTTAAAGTTGGATAACACCTTTAACACAAAAGGTCCATAGTAAGATAGAAGATAGAATGATTGATGCCATGAAGTTAAGAGTGTCATGGCCTGGTGATGAGATCCATGAAATTATGGATTAGTTCAGACATAGAGGAGGACTTACATTATCAATGTAAGGCTCCAAACCTATGACTACGGTATGTGGTAGGTCTCTGGAATGCCTTGTAGTCATGCATTAAGTGCAGTAGCTTTCCAACGGTTGACTGCTCAATTCATTACTCAGTATGTCCACCATGTACATTCAACAATAATGTTCATGTAAACTCATGGCCAGATATTGAGGCCTATCCTTTATCGACGCATGTGGGAAGAGGTTGAAGATGAGAAAATTTTACCTCCCCTTAAAAGGGCAAGATTTGATAGGCCTTAAATGAACACAAGAAGAGAAGTTAGGGAGAAACCAAAAGAGAGAAGGTATTCTTCAGTTAAATATCGACACTGTAAAGGACTTGGCCATAATAAAAAGACATGTCCTGCTTTAGGAAGAAGACTGAAGAAAGCTAAACATAAGGTGATATGAACAACATATATATATTTTCTATTTGGTCTTTCATATATTATTTAGCAAACATCTATTGATTAGTAGCTCACAACCAACTACCACAGCAATGACTGCCACACAAAGACTAGTACTATAATAAGGACTACAGCACAAAAGGCTACCACGCCAAGGTTCGATTCAGTTACTGGATCACAAATAGGTACGAATAACACTACTTTAATTTTATTATTTTTTGTGAGAAACAATAAAACCAGATTTTTAACTTAGTGAACAAATTTTTACATTTTCATAGGAAATGGAATTGTATCTCGACAACAAAATGCTATCGGGTTTAGTTTATTAAGTAATAAAATCTCAACCCGTTTACACGACCTGATACTGTTTAACTCGACCATTTCAACCCGATTCGGGTTACAATAAAACCCCAACCCGATGAAAACCCGACCAACCCGATCGGGTCGGATCGGGCCGGATCGGGTCGGGGTTTTTTGCACACCCCTATACCCAGCCCCGCCCCGTTCAAATATTTTTTGCCCCGCCCCGCCCCATTGCCCCGTTGTGGGCGGGGCGGGGCGGGGCAAAAAAATTTTGAACAAATTGGACCCGCCCCGCCCCGCCCCTAAACATTTATATTTTACAATTAACCCCCTATAATATTTATATTTTTTGCAATCAACCCCCTATAACATTTACACACTCTAATTTTTATCATATTATTTTACTTACTGTCAACCCTCTAATATATTCAAATGTGTTACAGTCACCCCTAATAATATCATTTAAGTCCCAATAGTTTATTTTTTATCACATATACCCTTATACTGTGCGGGGCGGGGCGGGTCGAACGGGGCTAAGTGTTAGACCCGGACCCTGACCCGCCCCTACCGGGGCAGGTTTCTTTTGCCCCAGACCCGCCCCAAAACAGTTTTGGGGCGGGTCTTGCCCCGCCCCATTTGTCCGGGGCAAACCGGGGCCCCGGACCCGGCGGGTCAAATTGCCACCCCTAGCCACAATACCATGCACAATCCATAGTTCAAACTTTTTACTGGTGTGTGCATTATTACTGCGCACTACATTTGTGGTGACTACTATTTGGTTATTGTTGTTTACACTACAACAAAAAAGGCATGAAGGTAGCATTCAATCGGTAGCATTTTTAAGCATGCTATGGTAGCCCAAGCAACTAGAAATCCTAACATTAGTTGCATTTATCGAATGCAGAATGCTACAAATATACTATAGTGGTAACAATTGAATGCTACCAAACTACGTATTATAGCATCTCTTAAAAGCTATAAAACATCATTTTGTAGCATTTATTTGATGCTACAAAGAAAATAGAATTGTTTTAATTTCTTTAGTTTTATAGCTTGTTAAAAATGCTACAAAAGTGACTTTTATAGAATTAATTTTTATCTATTTTCAATTTCTATTTGTCATTTCTTTACATGGACATCTATTATCACATAAAAATCCTAATCATTCAAATACATATGTAAGAAAATAAGAGAGCATAGAAATGAAGGTTTCGATATTTCATTCATAGTCAAGATAATTACAATATTCATTACATTATCAATAACAAAATATGTCTTTTACATATATAATGAAGGTTACACAACTTTTACCATATAAAAAATGGCTAATTATTGATCTCCATCCAGTGCCTTTGATAAAAAATCATGTTGTCCAAATTGATGGCCTGTATTCATCAATTGAAAGTTAAAAAAGTTGTTTGATGACAAAGAAAAAAGAAAAATTGTACTATATAATAATACAAGTTAATCATACACTAATAATGTTGCATCTTACTTGTGTCCGCTAGTGTCCATTCAAAATTCTAGTTGTTTTGATGTTAGAAAATACTGACAAAATCGTGCCAAATGAAAGTTTTACATATACACGTCCACAACAAAATCTTATCACTTGTTATAGCCAAGTAAGTAGAAGAAAACTTCAACAAGTATCATGAATTAATAAAAGCCCACTTTAATTCAAGCAAAAGCATACCCAAAAGAAGGTAGCTATCTTTCGATCTACTAATGAATTACTCCACTACGATTATAAGTGATCAAAAAACTGAGTAATGCAAAGAGGTTAGGAAGAGATCAGAGAATGACAAAGTAATAATATATTTATATATAGCAAAATTTATCAAACTTAAAAAGAACTCACCAAACAATGAAAATTTATAAACAAACATAAAAGGCCAACTATTTATATTTGTTTAATGCAATTGGAAGTAGTGACATGATCACAATGCTGATCAATTTGACTTTTTAATCTTGGGATAAATTGGAGACACAACATCATATATACCTATTGAGTTTCTAGTTGACTCCTTTTCTCGTTCTCTATTTCTTAACTTTACACAAGAATTCATCTAGTTACTAATTAAATACTAGCCCAGTTATCTGTGATAATTACCCAAGAAACATGAATTTTAGATTTCAAGGAAACTTGTAGTGAAACAAACAAGGACCTCAAATATTCAAATTACTAAATAGTTAAAGAAACCAATTATCTTGTTAAATGCGATCCAGACAAATGAGAACGAAAACCATCCCCAAAGCTTCTCCTAATCCCTTACACCTTCTCTCTCATCATCTCCTCAAAACCCTCTTCATGCTTAATAAAACTATTATATAACTTGCCTAAATACTGCTACCACTCTTGTAACAGAAATCATTCTCCCTAAAAATCAGATCTAAGCACATTGAAGTCAATAAGAATATAGGTAGCCCAATTGGAAGTTAAGTGACAAAAATAGATCAAAGTAGTTTGAGCCAAGACTTGTTATAAAGTGGACATTGTTGCATTTAGTCAAAACATTATTTCGTAGGAATTTAAGCAATCCATCTAAGGGTAAAACAAAGGCAGGGATTAAAATGATCCTATATTCCAAGAAGCAAGAAGTATAGTGTTAGAAACATAGACAAAACCCATTAGCCATATCTTAAGGGTGGGCTCTATAATGCAATAGAATAGAAAATCCAATAGTGGAACTCAAGCTAAATATAAATATCGCCATACTGCAGATTTGAGATTTGCAATTACACATGCATTAAAACTAAATTGAATTTACCTTTTACTTAATACTAAGTTGGACATGTCTTCTTTATAGAAATCTATATTTTTTATATACTCTTAAATGTATTCCAAGTGAAAAAAGTAAGCTTTAACATAAGTTGATGGCAAAACAAATACATCAACCCCAAACCAGCCATGAGCAAACCAACTAATCATCCATCCAATCATATTAAAAAATATTAAACAAGTAGAAGAATTAAAAATACAAACAAATATATCAGAAAACTTACATAAGTATCAGATTTTAAATTATTAAAAAAAAATCACAACTTGTAATGCCAGCTTCTTGAATGATCCCTTCAAGAGCATTATAAACCAGCTTGCTATCAACAAGAAACCTGAGCTATTCCTCAACAGAGGGCTCCCATTTAGTCACAGAATGCTTCTCAGGCATCTTCACATTTTTTTTCTGCTTCTTTCGCCTGGTCTCTAGTATGGAGTTTCGTTGCCATACCACAAACCTCATCTCCTTCACGAACCCCTTGGCTTCTCCCTACATGGCATCGATGGAGTCGATAAAGTATATCTCGAAACCAATTACTTGGTTATAGAGCAATGTGATTCATACAGATGAAAATAAAAACCAAATAACATGACAAGAACCCTTGTTACCCATACTCTTTCCATGGTCGACTTGTGGATCGTCGAGGTGGAGCGCATCCACTACCCTTGCCTCCATTACCTCATCGCAGGCCTTGACACTGAGTGGCATCTTACCTTTAATGGCAACTAGAACTCCATCGCCATTCTCCAGCTTTGTGTCAACCACTGTTACCTCATCTTTTAACTTTTTCATTGCCTTGCATCCCTCGTAACCTGGCTAACATCCTTACAAACTAGAATTACTCATCAAAATCAGGATAGAACAAGATGACACAAAGTGAAGAGTACTTTTCTAAATAGGACAGGTGGCCGTTTTGTGGAAATCTATAGGTCAAGGGAACTTAGGTGAAATTTGTTGAGAATTAAACATCCTTAATTCACCTAAATACGAGGACAATAGCAAATAAAAATGCAATAAATAAATCAAAAGACACACAAGATTTATACAAGTTTACCTTAATGTGAGGCTTCGTTTTGTTCTTCAGTCACTGCAAATAAATTTCACTATGAAAAAGGAAGAACCATAAAGGATCATCAAAGTTCTCTTAAGAACCCCATCTAAGTGTTTACAAACACTCTTAGGCACTTTACATGCACTCCTAGCGACTAGCCCTAATCGTCATACAAATATATATGATTATACATGATTACAAAACTGTCTGTGGAAAAATTCGCGATGGTGCCACGTCCTCATGTTATAAAAAGACATTTTTCTGCAAAATTTGAACTACCGTTATTGCAGTCCCAACTACCTTGAGCCATGGGCATAGGCTCTTTACCTTAACTAAAAAAAAAACTCCAGATTACTTATACTTGCATCCCACATTAGGCTACACCATAAGGAAGATTTGCTGTAATGTTATATTGGCATATTTGCCATATTTCTATTGTTATTCTTGTTCTTATACCACATCATTTTAAGTTGAATACACAAGTTTCTGGTGTTCATAACATGCATGCATAGCTAATAACCTTCAATACATTTTTTTACAAAACATGTTTATATGTATGAAAAATACAACAACCAAAATGCATATAACCATTACAAAGTTGATGCATCCTTCCTTAACTTGCTTTGCCTTTCTCTTAAAACAAATCTTTTCTAACTACCTAACCCTTTATTCTAAAACCTTGATCATATCTCTCATCTAATGTATAATGGTTTCCATATTCCTAATCTTCATCAAACTTCCAGCATTTGATGCGTCATGACTGCGATTCCTTTTGCGATTCCTCATGATCTCATTGTTAATATACCTGAATTAAAAGAAGGGTCGTACTCTTCTTTTTTTGGACCCTAAAAGCTATAAAAACCAATTGGTCCTTCTTGGTTTGCACCTTTGAAAAATAACTCACCAAGATTTTTTTTTCTTTGAGAAATTCAGATCCTAGCCTTTCTTCCATAATTACATATTTTGTTCTTGAATGAGACATTCCCTCCATTTATATCTAGGATTGATAAAGATTATGAAGCCATGGCCTGTGCACTTTTCTATGACCTTACTTTAGGTTTTATTGCTTTCTATGTTGCTTCAGGTTTTCCTTGTTTGAGATCTGGATATAAGCGATTATGTGAGAGCTTTGCTTCGTTTTTGTGTTGGCAAATGAGAACTTGTTTACCCACTTTTTATTTTGTCCCATACATTGACTTCTTTATTTATTATATTTTTAGTTTTTTCTAATTTTTTATTCTTATTCTTCCCTTTTAGTAACACATCAACAGGTTTTTTGCTTTTTTTTTAATATACATCAATACAAAGCTTCACATTATAAATTTGTTGATGAATAAGACGAATAAGGGTGATTATGTCCTTGCACAAGAGATCGTAGCTAAGATAATAGATTCCTTGATGGCAGTTAGAATCTGGGGGTTTGTATGTTACTTTTCCAATTTTAACGAAGAGCTGTTTGGAGGGAGGTTTTAGGGGAGAAAAAATTTTCTCTCAACTAGGGTCGCTGGAGTTACTGTTCACTCCGACCGATTTGCGAATCAGCCTTTCAGATCTACATATGTTGTAGATTGGAATATCCTGAGACAACTTTTCTTCTAGGCCGCCCTTAGTTTCCGACTGACAAATGGTTAAAATTGCAAAAAAGGAGTTTCAGATTTCACTGTTCATTACCGACGACGAGCGAGTGGGACACCACCTTTACCATCATCGTGTTGGTCTTGACTCGATCTACAAGTTTTCCTTCATCAGCACCACCAGATTCGCGCCGCAACACCTCCGTTCAAGGCCACAAAGTTTCAGATTTTTCACTATTCACCGCCGCCCGCCGCTGTCACCGGCGAGTGGCATCTCACCTCCATCAAATTCTTATAGATCAGGTGACGTTCTACAAGTTTTCCTTCATCAGCACCATTAGATTCGCGTCGTATCACCTCCGTTTAAGGCCACAAAGTTTCAGATTTACTATTCACCGTCACCTCTCACCGGAAAACGGCGAGTTGCATCTCACATTTGCCACCATCTAGTAGATCGGACAACACTGACCAACTTCTCCTTCTTGGTCGTCATCTAATTCCAACCACAAACCCCTTAAATCGCTGTTTCTTCATTCGGATAATACTGTTCACCGCGGTGGTAACTATTCATCCTACCGGAGACACTGTTTATCAGCCCCGCCCAGATTATTTTTCAGGTTATTCCATTTAACTTTGTCTCTTAGTCAATTTCCTGATTCCTTGTGGTTTGGTCAATAGATCCGCATAAGACGAATTGGGCCGACAAAGTTAAGATTACTGATTCGAGTAATCGATGCAAACTGCTGGGGATTACTCCCAAGAAACTGGGTACAGTGCTTGAGATCCCAGATGAGATTGTCGATGAAAATGTGGCCGAATGGCATAGATGTCTTGTTGGTTTCTTTCCGGGATATGTGATGCCTTTTCATGCTGCTCCTTGTTAGCCATGCGTGCATGGAAATCCAGCGGCTTGGAGGACGTCCGTTCCACAAACAAGGGGTTTCTCATCTTTCGCTTCCAAACGGAGGAAGAGGTTCTAAATATCACTGCTCGCGGTCCTTAGATGTTCGGAGGTAAAACAATTGTCTTACAACCTTGGAGCTCGCATTTAGATTTTAATTCAAATAAATTGAGGTATATTCCTGTTTGGATCTGATTATATGGCCTGCCGTTCCCTTTGTGGACAACCAAAGGTCTTAGCATTGTCTCCAGCATGGTTGGACAACCTATTTCTTGTAACAAGATGACTTCCGATCTTTCCAGATTGGAGTATGCGAGGGTATATGTTCTTCTTGATGCAAAGCGCCCTCCGATCCAGAACTTTGAGTTCAAGTGCAAACTCTCTCCTGAGCCCATCCAAATTGAAGTCGAATATGAGTGGATTCCAAAACGTTGCTCCAAATGTCGCAGGTTTGGTCACCGTTGTCCGGAACCGGCAAAGATATCAGTTCAGGATAAGATTGAGGCTAGCACCTCTGATAGCACCCCTTCTGATGGTGCCCCATTGAATTCGGGCAAGTTGTGCCTCCTAAGGCTGCTACAATTTTGAGCGCAGAGTCAGTTTTAGATTCTGACTCTCTATCTCCTTTTGCGACCGACCAAGAGAAGCTTTTGGGTACTATCCATTGTTCAACCAATCGCGAGGCATCTGCTTCGTCAGAGCGGATAAACACAGGACAACCTCTTGAGACTTCTCCCTCCCGTTTTGAGCCTTTGAATAGGCTGAGTGATGAGGATCAATCTGATAGGATTGATCATACTCATACGGACACCCCAGCTACCCCGGTAAAGAAGGGTAAGAAGAAGAAAAACAAGAACGGCTGAAGCTCTTGTACTTTTATGATTTAGACCGTTTGTGGTCATTTATCATTTATGTTGTTGAGACTGTTTGTGGCCTTTTTACTTTGTTTTAGGCCGCTTGTGGTCTTTATTTTTTGATCTTTTATTGGATTGTATGTTTGGACTTTACGTCCCTCTTGTAATTCTTGGGGTATGCCCCTCGGATTTTTGTACATTTTAATTTTTTTGGATTTATATTACCAAGTAACTTTTCCAAAAAAAATGTTACTCTTCCAAAAGTGGGAGGGAAACTGTTACTTCTGTCAAAAGAAGGGAGCTTGTATGCAATTTTGCATTATAAATATAACATTATTCTTGTTACAATTATTTTCAACATTCATGCATAATTTTATTGGCCAGCACACAATCATTGCATGTTGATAAACTAACTAATGGAGATCAATACATTTGATACTTTTAAGGAAAACTACATGCGTATATGGGTTGTCCGCTGTGTTTCAATTGCTCAAATTCTATCCACAAGGCAACATCGACCTAGAATAATATTTATCATAATCTTCTTATGCCATGTTCTTGAATTAGTTATACATTTGTTAAGTTAAATATTGGAGAGCTTTGAATTTCATAAAAAAGTTAATGAATTGTTACATATTCATCAAGATCATGTTTTAGTAAAAACAATATTGTGTAACTAGAAATTTTTTCTAAAATTTTACTATTATAATCCTAAATTGTAATGTTTTGATACAAGAGTAATAATTTTGAACATATTGAAAATTTAGCCTTTAAAGTGAGGCAAAAATTCATTAACTTGAAACAAAAAGTTATTTTTTACTACACTGGCTAAATTTGAATCTTTTACTATATATTATGCATTTACCATTTGAAGTGCAACAAACAGTTACACAAGTACGACAAAGAGGTTTTTTTTTTCCTTATATAAGCTAAATTTTATGTACAAGTCTTAAGAAAGATAGATTATGCTTAAAACTTTATTTTGCTAGTGCTAAAATTTAATTTTTTTCAGCAAGAGTAATAAGTTTTGGCTATATGAAAAACTTTCCCTTTCAAGTACGACAAAGAGTTTATTTTCTTTCGTTTTTAGATGCAAATTTGTTTACTAGGTCACAAGAATGGTACATTAGATAGAGGAGTTAGATTCTAATCCAAAATTTATAAGTTTTTGGTACAAAAAGAATTTTTATGATATTTACTTGTTGAGGTGCAACAAAAAGTTATGTCTATGCGACAACTAGATATTATTTTTTACCCTATGCTAAATTTTTTGTACTAGGTCACAATAAGGATAGATTATGTTCAAAATTTTATTATTTTGACCCTAAATGACTAAGAGTAGTAAGTCTTGGTAATATCAAAATTTACTATTTCAAATGCGACAAAGAGTTATTTTTTCTTGTCGATCTACATTAAATTATATATGTACTGGGTCCCTAGAATGATATATTATGTTTAAAGATTTACAATTCTATTCTTAATTTGTATTGTTTTCATCCAAGAGTAATAATTTTAACCATATTAAAAATTTACCTTTGAAGGTGCAACAAAATTCACCACCGTGCAATAAAGAATTACTTTTTATTACTTTGTCTAAATTTTATGGACTGGGTCAAAGATTGATATACTATGTTTAAGATTTAATATTCTAATCCTAATTTTAATTTTAACTTTTTTGAGCAAAAGTGATCAATTTTGACCATATTATGAATTTACACTTTGAAGTGCAACAAAAAGTAACACACGTGCAATGAAGAGTTATTTTTCTTTTACATAGGCTAAATGCTATGTACTAGATCAAAAAGAAGATAGATTATGTTTAAAACATTATTACTTTAGTACTAAAATTCAATTTTTTGTATACTAGGTCACAATCTAGAATGGTACATTATATAAGGAGTATTCTAATCCAAAATTTACAAGTTTTTTGTAGAGAACAACTTTTAAATTGTGAATAAAACTTGAAGCACGACAAAAAGTTGTGTATGTGCAAAAACATGGTATTATTTTTTACGCTATACTAAATTTTATATATTAGGTCATAGAAAAGATAGTTTATGTTCAAAATGTTATTATCCTAAATATTAATATAATATGGCTAAGAATAGTAAGTTTTGGTCATATTAAGAATCTTTCCTTCCAATTTCGACAAAAAGCCTCGTGCATGCAACATAGAGTTATTTTTTCTTGCCTACATTAAATTGTATGCACTAAGTCACTAGAATGATATGTTATATTTAAAATTTTTCTATATTAATCGTAAATTGTAGTGCTTTTGTGCAAGAGTAATAATTTTGACCATATCAAAAATTTACCTTTTAAAGTGCAACAAAAATTTACAATATGCAACAAACAGTTTGTTTTGTATTACATCAGCCAAAATTTTATAGATTGGATCACAAGAATGATATACTATGTTTAAAAGTTTATTATTCTAATCCTAGATTTTATTTTTTTAGCAACGTTGATCAATTTGACCATGTTATGAATTTGCCTTTGAAGCATGATAAAAAGTTACACATGCGACAAAAAGTTGTTGATGTATATATATTTTTAAACATATTTTCATACCTTTTTCATCTTGGTTTTATGCTTTGTTTTCTTATTTTTTTATTTTTTATTTGATTTAGTTTGTTTTGTCCAAATTGAGCAGGAGTCCATTTATTTAAGTAAATTGAACCCACTTATAGCAACTTTTGCAATTCTTAAAGAGGCAAGTCGGTTAAATTCCTATCGAAGAGTGGTGAAACGTCTTTATAGTTTTTTTTTTTTTTAAATTTTGAGAAGCCAAATAACCAGACTTCTGAAAGCAAGGCAACTAATAAATCAACTTTGCTTTTTTTGAATAAAGAAATTTATTTAAAGTAAAATACCCCGACAAGCGGTCAACGTCCTAGAGTCAATACATGTTATTGGTTTACATTTCACTATTTATCATATATCCTTATTTAAACATTAAATCCTTATTAAAACAAAAATAAAAATTCATAAACAAACATACTATTTGTTAATAATTGGTTAATATCGAGAACGGATATATGTGGAGTACTGATCATCAGGTTGCTGGTCTTCTTGGGAAGTAAAGGCTCTAATGTTTGGATCTCTTTGAAAAAGATTTCATGTCGTTATCAACCAAGCGTACCCAAGCTTCAATTCCATCACCATCTCTAGTGTCCATCAACATAATAGTAATGTCAGAACAACCCTTTAGACGAATAAATCTTTTAGCCTTTCTCCATCCAAAATCCGGATAGAACGGCATCGGACAGGTGCTTGTAAAGAAATAAGACTGCAGCTCAGCATCTCTCTCCAGGCACTGTTTCCATCATGAAAAGCTCATCACCGTTTTGTGGTTTTGCACAATTATTGACTGCATTTTTAATTGCATCATAAACTAAATTGAGTAACTCATGAAACTCCACTTTGTTGCTCCTTTTGTCCGGCGTAAAACGCGCCAAAATAGGCATTGCAAAGTTCTCGCAACAATCATCTGGTATTGGCAGAGAAGTTCTTCCTCGCAAGTCTATAATATGAGTTATGATAGAAGGCCTTATTGCCCATGTTTAGCTTGTTCCACTCTAATGAAAGCTTTCCATATAAGTGCTGTCACCAACAATACCCGTGAAGGTTGGCATGCCAGCTTTCCTGAATCCTTGTCATCTTCGATTTTGGTAATCTTTCTCAGATATGATATTGCGAGACCACTGAAAACAAATGTCTTCGACGCAAACTCTAAATCAGGACTCAATGGAGACACAGGCTTGACTTCAGATATCATTTCTCTTGGAGGTAAAAGCGAAGCCAAGCCAAAGCTTAGACGATCTACTTCATCGATCCCTACTCGGCATGCAGTCGCCCATCCATGAAGGAATTTGCTATACACAAATGCATCAACTATCCTGTGTGATACGGAAGTGTTGAAATGTGATGCATCTTCTAGAAATTAAAGTCGGCAAGCTGTGAAAAAATCCAGAAACATGCAACCGACAAGAAGCCTACTAGGGAACAATCCAGAGCCATGCAATTTCAAGCTTAGCTACCGTAATCCACCAATGAGACGCATGCACGTGGAAATTATGATAAGGTAAACAGCTAAGCAAAGGATAGGCAGCCGCATATGTTAACCAAGAGAGAAACATATATCTGTTCTCGATATTAACCAATGAGACGCATACGTGGCGGCCTCTGATTGCATCCGCTGTATTGCAACGGATATATGACAGATTCTCTCGTTAACCAATATAATACAAACCAGCCTTGGATAAATTAATTTTCTAATTGCTATAACCGACTTATGTAACCGCCTAAAAGGCCTATAAATATAGCTCATATCCTTCATTTTGTATAATTGACTAGAAAATTAGATAACTAAGTTAGAGTGCCAAAGTGATTATACATACTAGCTGGAGTGCCTAAGTCACAAAGATTGTATTGATTCACAATTATTCAATACAATCAAACATTTTATTACATTTTCTATATTCTATTTTCTAACAGTGGTATCGGAGTTACGTTCGGTTATTGTAGGGTGATAAATTATTTGCTACCATGACTGAATTAAGTATCTCATCAATGCCAGTATCAATATCAATATTCAATGGCGAAAACTTTGATTACTAGTGTATTAAAATGAGGATATTCTTTCAGTCTCAAGGCTTATCGAGTATCACTCAAAACAGATTTGAAACTCCCGAAGATATTTCTAGTTTGTCTGAAACAGAGCAAAAGAAGTTGGAAAATCTACATGAAAAAGACTCAAAGGCGCTTTTTATTATTCAGCAAGCATTATTAGCAGATATATTTATGAGAATTGTTGAAGTTACAAGCGCTAAGCAAGCGTGGGATATCTTAAAGAAGGAGTTTCACGGGGATGAGCAGGTACGACTTTTTATACTACAAACTCTAAGAAGAGATTTTGAGAATACTAAAATGAAAGAATCTGAGTTAGAGATTATTACTCTAGACTTAAGGAGATAGTAAACCAATTAAGAATTTATAGAGATAATATTACTGATAAAAGAATTGTAGAGAAAATATTAGTTACTGTCACTAATAGATATGATTCAATAGTAACTTCTATTGGCAAGCAAGAGACATAACTAGACTTTCAGTGACAGAATTGATGGGCTCATTAGAAGCATGTGAAAAAAAAAAAGATGTATAAAAATGAATCATTAGAGAATGCGTTTCAATCAAAATTTAATTTTCACTCTTCAAAGCTCAAATAGGAGTCAAAAAATGAAAAGAAATTTTTAGAGGAGGAGAAGGCTCCATAAATTAAAAAAAAATAGAAAATATCTGTTAGCCCTAAGCCTACATGATAATTTTGATGTTAACAATACACATTGATTCATTGTGATTTACTAACATGTTTATTTTTGTACAAGAGTAATATCATTGAAATAATTATAAAATCAAGAAGAGGCTTATTAAAATGAAGTGTTGAAGCTAAGGAGAAGACTACATGTTAAAGGCATCAAAGTTTAAGAACAAGGTTTGATTCAAGGAATGTGATACATGAGTAATGTTTAATAAATTGGTCATATATATCTCTATAAATGTCCAAATGACGTGATTCTTGAGCCTTTGGAAAGCTTACTCAATTTATAACATTTTATATGTTTTAAAGAAATTCAAATTTCAAGTGCAAGGTTGTCCAAATCATCATCCAAGTTGAAAGACAAATAGAAGTAGCTGACATGAGCACTGAATACTCTTTTGGACATATGTTGAGCTAGAAATATCAAAATGACTTGATTTTTATGGCATTAGAAAGATGACTTAATGAGGCACATTTTATATGTTTTGAAGAAATTCAAATTTCAAATGGAAGGCCGACATAATTGACATGCAATTTGGTGGAGTCACACAGAGAAGAAAAATCAACTCATATGAGCACCGAATAATGT